>CM029129.1:18795445-19097694 GCA_016859345.1 Istiophorus platypterus | reverse complement strand
ACTACTAAGACCGTCGGAAGTTCACGAGAGGCTGCAGCATGTGAGGCAGTGCCACGATAATCTGAACGGGTGACTTGATAAATTCACCCCACACAGCCACTGATATGTCATCCTCAGAGGGATCTTTTTTATTTTTTTCATCCTTTGATCCCTCACTTCCTGTTATACCCACCGCAGCCGTCTGGCCCTGCGAGTTTTGGGTTGACGGGATTTTGGGGAAAAGGTGTGTGTGCATGTGTGTGCGTGTGTGTGCGTGTGTGTGCACGCGTCCGTGTGTGTGTGTGGGCGTTGAGGGAGCAGAGCCGGAAGCGGGGGAGGAAGGACGAGCGGTGGACTCAATCCGTGCAGATTAACTGCAGATTGATGGTTTTTTTTTTCTTTTTTGTCGGGAGAATCGTCACCTCTCGCTCCAGATTAAACTCTGACCACTTCACGAGGACGGGACGTTTAAGAGATTGGGAGCAAAATTATCCTGTGATGAGATTCGAAGTGATAATCCCCTTTTCAGTATTAAGGGTTTTTCTTAATCCCTGCATATGTGTAATTTGATACTATAATGATAGACGGACAGGCATATGTTCCAAATTCTTATTTTAAGTTGTTTTGGGTTTTTTTTTATAAAAGGTGACATCATGAATTATATAACTCTATGTTTCCTTTGGCTACCCTATGTGTGTTTGTGTGCGTGCGCACGCACGTGTGTGCGTGTGTGTACTTGGCTGGCTAAGCGATGTCATATTTTCCTTCATAACAGTAACTCGAGGCCAGATGATCCAAGATGGTTTGCGTCGCCCGTCGACCGCTGTTTCTGAGCCAGCTGGATTCAAGACCCCGGACCTTCTTCGGGGCCTGATCACGTCACAGACTTTTATGTGTTGTTGTTTTTTGTCACAAATGCAGTAATTAGGCAGCATTATGTACAATGCGGGCCTGGATCCAAGTTGTAGCATTCCCAGCCTTGACAGTTTTGGGTTTGTTTGTTTTTTCACTTTCCTTCTTCATCTTCATCATCATCTCCGTTTCGATCTCTGCCCCCCCCACCCCCGGCCTGCACGGAATTGTTGGCCTATGATGCAATCCAGCCCCTGAGCCTCCCCAGCCAACCCGAGCGCGGCGGTAGGGAGGGTGTCCAGTGGGCTCGGGCCTCTAAACAGCACTGACAGTAGGAGGGACTTTCAATTTGCAGTCCCACCCTCTGCTCAGCCCTTTACAGTGTGTGTGTAGGAGAGAGAGAGAGGGAGAGAGAGAGAGAGTTGTATGGAAAAGGGGAAAAACAAGAGGAGGAGAGAGGAGAGGGAAGAGCGGCCAGCAGGGCTGACCGGAGACAGGACCGCGCGTCGGGGGGTGTGCAGGTACCTGAACGTCGACCTGAAAGTCGCCCCCCGGCCTGAGGGCGTGTGCGCCATGGAGCCGCCTCCGCCGGCCTGCGCCGCTCCACTGACAGTAGGTAGCCCCCGTGCGTGACCCCGCCGCGTCCGCGCTCCGCGTCCGCGCTCCGCGCGCGTGGCTGCTGCGGGAGGGGCGGGCGCGGGTTCGCGTGCTCGGTCCGAGCTGTCAGCGGATGCTTTGTGCGCGCTGGTGCCGCGCAGGTGCACGCACGCGCACAAACACGCGCGCGCGCACGCACACGCACGCTTACACTTAACCTCCACGTGCGCGTTACAGGCGATGCCCACGAGCTGCGTGGATCCCGCTGCAGGGCGAAGCGGCGGCGGAGCTTTCGGTGCCGGACGGGACAAAGAGGGCGGGAGGGAGAGGATACTATCGCTCTGGATCCCGTTAAACCCGCGGTGAATGGGCGCATTGTGCGCCAGCTCCGCGGGGGTCGGCGCGTCGTGGCGCGCGGAACGGCCGCGAACGCGGGTACGCACGCGTTCAGGCACGCGCGCGAACGCAACGCACGCATGAAACGCAGCGACAGTTAGATGCGCGTTCCGTAATCCCGCGAGTGCGGGGAATTAGTCAAAGGTCGGGAGCGACGGCGCTGCCGTTTATTACCGCATATGCTGCATAACCGCCGGGAGAATTATAACAAGTTTCTCTTCGATGGCGCAGGTCGACGGTTCCCCTGCAGGACGCGCCCCCCCCATCGTTCACTGAGGCCTCCCTGGGCTTCATCCCGCAGTGCTGGCTTCAACCCCCCCCCCCCCAAAACCAAAACTAAATTAATTATTTATTTTATTTTTTGTTTTACAAGTTTGTCAGTTAACCCTAAACGGTTACTTTCCACTACTAGTCATCGCGGCCTAGTTAGGAGTCAGTGTCTCCTCAATAGATATACATAAAACATTGACACCGAACAAGAGTATCCACTCATGTGCATGTATGTCATATGTCTGCCATTGCAACGTGTATGCATTTTATATTCCCCTCAGCTCCATGGTAACGCTGGAATATGGGGGAGCTTTGTAAAAGCCCCCTGCCTTTCACGCATCAGTCGAAGTAATTTCGGAGGAAATGTGAAACGAGGTTTACGGAGTATAAAGTTTCCTTTTTCTGTGACCGAGACTGAGCAGATGGTTTTGGCATTTTGTGCGTCTCTTAATTTTTCATCCCAGTGTTTCAAGGCAGTGACCCTTCATTCGCGGTTTATTCCAGATCAGAGTCCTGCTTTGCTGTGGCCACCCCAAAAGAAAATGTGCTTTCAAATGCTGCATAACCAGAAGTAAGAAAAAAAAGGACACCAGCCACATCACTCAGCAGTTCTGAGACCCCTGGTCTTAATTTAGTCTCACTGTCATTGCCTCCTCGCCTACCCACTAATACACATATCTAAATTTAGTCAGGCGTCATTTCAGAATCATGATATTAGCGGGATATTAGATCAGTGTGTTCTAATGCAGGAAGAGAACAGCAGAGAAGTATGAGAACTTCATTGAAGTATACAGTACACCCTGTGGCTGATCCCTCTTTAATTCTCAATTCTATTAAGAGACATTCGAGCCTCTTTTCATCAGGATCCAACGGAGACAACTGGATACTCTTGAGGTGGCAGTTTTAAGTGCGGGATTTATAGAGAACAATGCATATTTAGCGTCAGGCGAAACATAAGCTACTTAACCCCTAATCATTCAGTCGTCCCGCTTGTACCCAAACCGAGTGAGTTCAACATGTCGTTCTCATGGTCAACAACTGAGGACGTGACCTTTTGCCCTCCCAGGCTAGGGACCGTGTGTCATTTGATCCTTAATGCAAAGACTGGATGAGATACTGCCTGGCTCTTACCCACCCTGATCAAGCATGTGTGTGTGTGTGTGTGTGTGTGTGTGTGTGTGTGTGTGTGTGTATGTGTGTGTGTAAGCAGCAACAAATGACGATAGGACACAAGCAGAGACGGAACATGGGAGATTGAGTGTCGTATTATATCCAGCAGTGACAGATGTGCAGACAGTGACAGGGAAGGTCTGGCGGGGGGATGATGATTATCACTATGTTTTTGTTTGTGTTTTTTTTTTGTGTGCCCCCCCCCCCCCCGTCATGTCTGTTGTGTAAGTGCTTATGTTCATAACTATATCTTGAGGGCCAGGCCATGTTTGTTCGAAAAACACATGCTGCTACTCACTCATCCCTGCGCTTGTATGAGCATGCGGGTGCACGTCTGTGTCTGAAACGTTGAAAACGTGAATAATGCATGTGTTGACCTACTGAGAAAATATGGCCGCGCTACACCACCGGAGCCAGTTGGCAGCACCGACATACAGACGGCCTGCACAGTATTGGTGAAAGGCGCCAATTTAAGCCCTAGGTCACGTCAGGTGTTTTCTAGCAAAAAAACGCTGTCACGGCCTTTCGACACATGCCATTGTTGCAAATGGCATGTGTACGCTTTGTTATTCAAACTGGATGTTTTTTGCATAGTTAACACCTAATCTCTCCCCTTAATTTACGCACTAGATGCACACTAGCGACGGGGACATGCTGCAGTAGCATCTTCAACGTACCACTGTTATCGTTATGCCATATGTGTCAGGGCTCGTGCCAATGAATATGAAAGTGGGCCACGTTGGAGACAGCGCTGGTGCGTGTTGCTAAGCAGAATATCCATACCTTGCAGCTGTAATTCCATAATGGATGGGATTATGTAAGGCACGGAGGCTCCTCTGTTCTTCTCTGTAAAAGTGTTGCTTCTGTTAATAATGAATAATTTATCAGTGACATGTATGCATTGCACTGCAGTTTATTTGATGTGGTATTTAAAATGTACGCATGTATTTTAAAAGCAGGTTAAATTGCTGCCAGCGTAAAGATATTTGGCGGCATTTAATATACATCATAAGCAGTTACATTTGTGACATACTTCTGTGTTTAAAGGCGACATTTTCTAATTAAAGCAAAAGGTTGCTCAGCTGCCAAAATTAAAATGCAGGGTTATAACCCGCTATCACTCAGACACTGATACACGGGTCTTTTAACAAACACAGCAACTAAATAAAACTGATAGATCAGTAGTGTGGAAAATCTAAAGGTAATTTTAACCTATGCATCAAACTTTTTAATAACATAATTACTGTAAATATATGTGTATGTAAATGAACAAAAATGACTGAGCCTTTCGACCACCAACTTTGTTCTTTTATCCATATTTAAAGCCGTATTTTATTTAACCATTTATGGTTTGAACCAGATCCAGATTACAGTATAAACCTAATAACTGAACTATTAACCACACAAAGTTTAGCAGTAGCAGTAGAGACCTCTCTAGTGACTAGTAAATATCGACAAATTGATGTTAACAGATAGAAGGAAACGTAGACACTACTCATATTCTATTTTCAGTCTTTCGTGTATCCTTGTGGTGTGTGTGTATGTGTGTGTGTGTGTGTGTGTGTGTGTGTGTGTGTGTGTGTGTTTGTTTGTTTGTGTGTGTGTGTCTGTGTCTGTGTCTGTGTGTGTGGGGTTCATGAATGGATGCAACTTTCACAACAGGTCCCGTGCATCTGGAGTGTGTGTTTTTATTATGGTTCAGGATACTTGTATGGACCGGAAACCCCGTCTTAATTTATTAATATGGATTTATAATAAAAGGCTCCTTTTAAACTACAGATTGCATTTATTGTTTGGTAACAAAGCCTTTAGTCTCCTTTATTTTTCCTCTTTGGGCCTCATTCCGGTTTGTCCACATCTGCTCCTTTCTGCACACTCAGGACCGGTGAACGTCTGTATTTCATGCAGTTCTCTTTAAGCCGGTTGGTCTGGTATTAACCTAGAAATAATGGTGTAACAATGGATACTTTTTTTAACTAATCAAGGAATTAAACAGCTTTGTCAACTTTGGTTCCTGGTACCTCCCGTGGGAAGTTTGCTGAGCACTAGCGGCTCCCGAAAGTCACAGAAGACCTTTATAGAGAAATATAGGCAAATGTCCATGCATTTATCTTTGTCTCTCCGCAGGCTGCCGGCTGTCACTGTCCGGGGCTTTAAATGTCCTCTGCCATGGCGAAGCGTGAGGCTGGGAGCACCAGCCCTGTGGTGCGTCAGATAGACAAGCAGTTTCTGGTCTGCAGCATCTGTCTGGATCACTACCGCAACCCCAAGGTCCTGCCCTGTCTGCACACCTTCTGCGAAAGGTAACTCATATTTGAGCTCTCCGTTTCGATGAACAGTGGCGAAAGTCCGGACTAGCTACACTGCCCGACACGAACCCCAAGTCTCTGCTCGCCCTCGTTCACACCGTCTGCTGCGTGTAGCTTTTTCTGGCCATGCAAAGGAGGCGGAAAACACAATTTTCACCGTCGCTATTTCCCCCCTCAGGCACTCATCCTCTCATCCTATTACTGAAGAATCCTTGTCGTATCTACATGTCTCCTAATGGACGAACCTCAACTATTGCAAATCCCTACCCACCATTAAACAGCCCAGAGTGCTTCTCCTCACCGACTCCACTGGGATAAGTGCATTCCTTAGCTTCAGGGACCACCAGTGACTGCAGTCAGAGGGGGAAAAAAAGCCCCATTGTAGGGAGACACATCTCCAGTACTTCAATTTGCAGTTCCTTAGAAAGACGATACCCCCCCCCCAGGCGATACTTACTGGGGCCTTTTTCGTGCCGAGCCGAGCAGAGGGGGCTTTTTAAAAGCTTGTTGTTGGGGCATGCTGTTAGGTGCAGAGGATAACCAGGATTATGTTTCAAACTGGTTTACTTCTAAACCCACAATCAAACAAATATTTATGGAATAGTTTTGAATAGCCACACAAAGTATGGGATAAATCCCTTTTTTTCCACACAGTGTGAGGGGGGCCTTTGCCCACCAGAGGGCAAGTTTAATCCCCGGTTTAACTGGATGGCATGTGATCTGAAACCCTGCTGAGGTGAACAGATTTTTGTCTGGAACTATACGTGATGTAGCCAGACAGATGTTTTAATGCTGGATGGGCTAATGTAGTTCTAGGGGGTTTTAGGTCTGGGCTGGCAACCCCCTTGCTGGGCCTGTTCTGTTCGGTATCACTTTTAATTTTGCTCTTCCTCTGATTATCTGTCATTAAGTGTGTAAACGTATAGTATTACTGCTTCTTTATATATAATTATGTGCTCACTATTCAGAGATCAGGATCAGTTTGCCGTTGAGTTATGCTGTTTCTAAATACACCAAAATAAGTAATATCTTCCCGCGGTAGAAGCATGTGGTTACTTGTACTTGTACTCATGACTGTGGGCTTTACTTTAGAAGGTTGAGTGGGACACTGGTGCTAAACAATTAGTCATCTAATGAATTGGACAATGGTAAGAAAATGCATGGACAACAATTTCAGTTATTGATTTGTGGTCCTTTTTTCTTTTTTATATCTTCTGACTTTTTTTTTTTTTTTTTTTTACTGTTATTGTACAAAACATGCAAATAATAAAAAAAAAAAGAAGTAAAAATTTGACCTATTTTCTAATATTTCACAAACCGACAAGAATTCAAGTAATTGCAGACTGACGGCTAAATCGACAGTGAAAAGGATCATTAGTTGTGGCCAGATCACAGACCTTTTCACCACACAATTGTTTGAGCCTGTGGTCGGCAGCTGGCTGTGTGTGTGTGTGTGTGTGTGTGTGTGTGTGTGTGTCTGTGTCTGTGTCTGTCTGACAAAGCAGCAGTAATTTACTCAGAGTATTATAGTGGTGTCGACAGAGTGGTAGGTAGACCGAGACTTTTGTTAAAGCTCTCAAAGGCCCACGACTGCAGTTTACCGAAAGCTCGGCTGATACAAAGCCTGGGTGTTGTCATAAATGAAACAGACAGGTGTTAGTATGCAGCCCAGGCAGCTGCCAGAAATCCTTGTGTACAACGGCGGAGACTTATCCCCGACACTGACCTCAGGTTTCTTGCGGTATTAACCACAGTATTAGCGACCAGAGAAGCTAAAGAAAGAAAAAAATAAAGAAAAAAAACAGTCATGCATTACATGCTGGACAGCAGCCGCGGCTTCAGGGCCAGGAATGCGGTGTGATTTGCATATTGCAGCTGAATTTTGATGACCGTGGGTTTGGTTTGGGCATGAATGTGTAATTTTGAATTGCCTGCCACGGGCAATTGAAATGAACATCCTAAGCCTTTAGGGCCCGGTGGGATAGATGTGTGACTTCTGCCAGGAAGAGGCCCTGTCAGACTCCAACACTTCTTCACACACACACGCGCACACACACACACATTTAAACATATGTGCCACACACAGACATATATTCTCCCTCAAGGCCGTTGTCTCTTTGCATCTCTGTCAGGCAGATTGGTTTGGCAGAAATTCACTTACTCAAAGACAAGGTGTGAGGCCGAGTGTTTCCTCCTGAGGCTGTGGGCTCTGCGTATTGACTCGGATTCACACTTTCCCCCTATTTGCTGTGACAGGGGCACCATTTAGGCACAGCCTCTCAATTACGGTGATTAGGTGACAGGTCTCACTCACTCACTAGTGCCCTTACTCTCGTTCTCTCTCTCTCTCTCTCTCTGCAGTGTTGCTAAATTAAATATAATTAATAATTATACACACGGTTAGAAGAGATTAGCTCGGGAATAATTTATTCTCTGATTCATGTTTCCTTTATTTGCCCCCCCCCACGCCCACCACCCCTCAGTTGTCTCCAGAACTACATCCCCCCAGAGTCTCTGACGCTCTCGTGTCCAGTGTGTCGGCAGACGTCCATCTTGCCAGAGAGAGGAGTGTGCGCTCTACAGAACAACTTCTTTATCACCAATCTCATGGAGGTATGACTCTTAATCCCCCTTTTTTTCCTTGTTTTGTTTTGGGTGTTTTTTTTTGTTGTTGTTGCTTCGAGTCAGACACAAATGTGTTGGCCCAACAGGTTCCTCGAGTACATTACATGGAACAAAGGAAGAAACGCAGATGAAACCAATTACGAGGTGAACAACAAAGCAAAGGATATTAAAATGAATTACAGACAGTCCTCAAAGAAATGGGCCAGCGAGTCTGTGTGTGTTCCTGATGCTGTTTTTTTATGTGAGAACCAGTCTTGTGTTAAGCAGAGGGAGGACATTTTTTCAGACTGAGGTCATTCTGGACAGTCCGTACTTCTTCAAAGGATTTGTTTGCCTATTTCCTCACCTCAGATCTGTCTGGAGAAGGAAAAAATGCCCCCCCCTCCCTGCTTTCCCTTGCAAAAGAAACACCGCCTTGCCCAACAGTACATGAGAACAGAGATCCATATCTTACAAGTCCAATGAATTTCTCCTTTTACCAGGTCCTTCAACGAGAGCCAGAGTGCTCACGGCCGGAGGCCTGCAGCGTCCTGGAGTCAGTCAGCGCCGCCGCGGCAGGAAAGCCCCTCTGCTGCCCGAACCACGAGGGAAAGGTGGGAGCTCGGTCATCACCTCACCGAAAAAAATTGCCCCACCTCTTTTGTTTTCTGCGACGTAACTAACGTAAAAGAAGCCGTATATAACGTGAAATTCCCTGCCTACCTGCGAAACCAGGCGAGGGCGAGAGAGCATCCTCACCCGGTTTGTCTCCCTCTGCAGGTGATGGAGTTCTACTGCGAGTCATGTGAGACGGCCATGTGTCTGGACTGCACGGAGGGCGAGCACCGGGAGCACGTGACCGTCCCCCTGCGGGACGTCGTGGAGCAGCACAAGGCTGCGCTGAAGACACAGCTGGATGCGATATGCAGCAGGTGGAGGCTTGACACCTTGATAAAGAATACAGAATATATCCCTCACGTCAGGTGTTTGGAGGCCGAAAGTTTTGGCCCAGATTCGGAATCTGCCATCAAAAACGAACCCTAAACTCTGCTGTGCCTGTCATGTCAGAATTGATTATAGAGGCACAGGTCCATTCTCATTAATGAATCCTTTTTTGTGGCTTTACGGCCAGTTCTCCATCAGATTATCTTTTCATTTTTAATTAAGTTTTGGGAAAGATTTATAAGACGATCATATCCACAAGTTTCTTGGCAGTAAGTTTTCTCATGGTGCGATCTTGCGATCTCGCAGGCTCCCTCAGCTGACAGCGGCCATCGAGCTGGTGGGCGAGATCTCTCGCCAGCTGAACGAGAGGAAGGACGAGGCGGTGGCGGAGATCACCAGTACGTTCGAAGAGCTGGAGCGGGCGCTGCATCAGCGCCAGACGGCCCTCATCACCGACCTGGAGAGCATCTGCACCGCCAAGCAGAAGGTTGGTCTGCACGTGTACAGCGCATGCTCTCGTGTGCGTGCACGTGCACATCTTTGCGCACTTGCATCTCTGCACACTCGTGGTCAGACACACAAGCGCACACTTTTCATTTTACAAACAAGTGGGTGAACATGACCTTTCGTCTCACTCACATACTCTCAATAAAAGACTATTTATCATCTCTTATATATATATATACATATATATATATATATATGTATATATATATATATTTCACCTGCTTTCTTTCATCTCCCATCTCATATTTTGCCTGTTCTCCCCATTCTCTTGCTCTTATCTGTGTCCCCTGTTTTTCCCCCCTACTTCCCACTTACCCGAGTGCAGGTGCTGCAGGCCCAGCTTTCGTCTCTCCTTCAGGGGAAGGAACACATCCAGAGCAGCTGCAGCTTCACAGAGCAGGCTCTCAGCCACGGGAGTGCCACTGAGGTGGGCTGGCAGATTGTACGAGCGGGCTAACAAACGGTTTCACAACCCATTCGGGACTCGGCTATCAAATTCAATGCAGCGGCGCGACAGGATTGCGAGCTCTTGCAAAATGATTGAATACGTTTGCGTATTAAAAATTGACTAAGACAACAACGGGGTCTCTTGCGACTGCAGGTGCTGCTGGTTCAGAAGCAGATGAGCGAGCGGGTAACGGCGCTGGCCCGACACGACTTTCCCGAGAGGCCGCATCAGAATGCGCACCTGGACTGTCAGGTATCAGCACTCGCTTGATCCTATTCTTTCTGTTTCCCTGCTCTCGATTTTCACCGCTGTCGTCTGACTGATCTAGTTATCTCAGGTTAATAATGTGAAGATGTCAATGCAGATCACTGTAGAATATAGACGTTAAATTTGTTCCCCACCAGCTTTAGAAAGCAGAGAGAGATACTGCAGAGATTCTGTATCTATTTTTTTTTTTCTGCTCCAGGTGGAGACTGAGGGTCTGCGACGCTCCATCCAAAACCTTGGGGTTCTCCTCACCACCGCAGCTGTAGCTCACACCTCCGTCGCCACGGGGGAGGGCCTCCGCCACGCAGCGACCGGGCAGCACCACACTGTTACCGTGACGACGAAAGACAAGGTACTGTCAGATTCACATTTTATGCCATTTTTCTCTTCTTGTTTTGTGCAAGAAGCCACCAATTTCACGGGCAGCGACTCTGGTCACCAAGGCAGTTAATGGGGGGTTATTATTATCAAAACCAAATCCATTAGGATCTTGTGATGAGTCTAAAGAAAGTGCTGCCATAGATACTGTTACCATGTGAATATGGCTTGAACAACAAGAGATTTTTTTTTCATACTGAAATTGAATCAGTGAACCTCTATCTGCAGGATGGGGAGCTGGTACGGACAGGAAATGCTGTTTTAAAAGCAGAGATAATGTCTGCAGACGGGAGCCGGGCTGCAGAGGCAGAGATAACGGACAATAAGAACGGAACATACGAGGTGGGCTACACGTTGCGCTCCGAGGGAGAGTACTCCTTCGCTCTGCTGCTGTACGGCCAGCCGATACGCGGCAGCCCGTTCCGCCTGCGGGCGGTGAAGCCCTCAGACGTGCCGCAGTCTCCGGACGACGTGAAGCGGAGGGTCAAGTCCCCCAGCGGGACAGGGGGCCACATACGGCAGAAAGCCGTGCGGCGGCCTTCCAGCATGTACAGCACCACCAAGAAAAAGGAGAACCCCATTGAAGATGAGCTCATCTACAGAGTGGGTAAGACCGATGACCCAGGAGAGGGCGTTCATTTACTAAGGTCCGTGTAGATTCTATATCACAGCACTTTTTTTTGTCCAAAATGTTTTATCCCATTAATTACAGATCAGCAATATGCAACATTACCGCAAATTAGTGAAAAACAAGTTTTTAGACAGACATTCTTCCTCCCTGGAAGCATCTGTTTTCAGTTCATGCCAGCCCTCACAATTTTTGTTGTCAGGAGGCCAAAAACAAGCAAACATGGATGTTGTGAAAAGGATAATAAAAATTTGGTGGTTGCTAAATGCATAAAAATTGTTGACTCTCTGGGTTTTTTGATATCAGAGTATTCAATTCAATCCAATTCAACTTTGTTTATATAGCGCCATATCATAACAAACATTATCTCAGGGCACTTTTCATATAGAGCAGGTCCAGACCAGAATCTTTATAGTAACCCTGCCACAAAAAGATAATGTAGCTACCACAAATAAATGAAAGTGTAATATTTGCATTGTGATGGATTACCTGGGTCAAGCCGGCTTTCAAGTCTTTGCAAGTTCATTTTTTGAACTGAACTGACAGAAAAGCATGACTTCCGTTTGCCTGGAAGGTAAGGTTCAAGTTATGTTTCGTGAAATGATCAACCTCATTGTACACTTTTTTTTGTCCAAAAACAACTGGCACACACTGATACTAAGGTAAAAAAATTAAATTGCACAACTACCGAGCGTGTAATTCTGTTTTTTCGTGTGTGTGTGTCAGGCTCCCGGGGCAGAGAGAAAGGCGAGTTCACCAATCTGCAGGGAATCTCCGCCTCTAGTAGCGGCAGAGTGGTGGTGGCCGACAGCAACAACCAGTGCATACAGGTGAGGGACAGACGCACAGACAGGCAGATGCATGTAACTGCAAACACGTATGTATTTGCGGCCGTGTAGATTAGAAAAATACCAGGGTTCACCCTCTGCGATGGAACCGGTTGCAGGTGTTCTCCAACGACGGCCAGTTCAAGATGCGCTTCGGGGTCAGAGGTCGCTCCCCCGGGCAGCTGCAGAGACCGACCGGCGTCACTGTGGACATGAACGGCGACATTGTGGTGGCTGACTATGACAACCGATGGGTCAGCATCTTCTCCTCCGATGGCAAGTTTAAGGTGAGCCCCCCCGAGCTAAACAGCGCTTACGGCACAGTGCGCCTCATGTAACGTTCTCCCTTGTATGCCGCGTATTGAAAAATACATTTTCTCAATTCTGCCCTTGTAGAGTAAAAGAAAATTCTGCATGAACAATTTCATCCCGCTGCTCGAGCATTAGCCTCTTACTTTGTTAAATGAAACATAACACAATAAATGTAAAGCCATAAAGAGATAACTTTGGATTAGTTGAGTGTTTCATGTCCTTCTTTCCCTCCTGAAAAACATCCTCGCCCTCCCTCCCTCGCAGAACAAGATCGGTGCGGGCCGGCTCATGGGTCCCAAAGGCGTGGCCGTGGATAAGAACGGACACATCATCACCGTGGACAACAAGGCCTGCTGTGTCTTCATCTTCCAGTCCAACGGGAAGCTAGTGACTAAGTTTGGAGGCAGGGGCACGTCCGACAGACAGTTTGCAGGTGAGAAGGAGGCCTGTCCGTCACAACGGACCTCTCTGTTCAACACGGAGAGCTCGCGAGTTCACGTCTTCTCTTTCAGTGACGCTGTCGCCGAGGCACCGGCGTCTGCCAGATTTTCAAAGTAAATCGAGCATGATGGATGTATTTACCATGATATACGGCAGCACAAAATATTGCAGGGACTTGTGCTGTATTTTATTTTGGCTTTTGAAAGAGTTCTGAATTCCTCCATTGTCTCCATTCCCCTAAGAAGGGTGCGGTTTACAATGTCAGCTTGGGGCAGCAACCAGCATGAAGAACATTTACGGTCACTTTCGCTCACCTCTGTTATAAATAGATATCAGCTATCTGTAGGAAATAAGGCGGTGGCCAGAGCATTAGTTTTCCACACTAAGCACAATGAATATCCTGCTCGATTCAGAAGACTGGGGGGCGTTTTGGAGACGGGTCCAAATATTCAATTGTCCACTTGATTCTTTGGTTTCACTTTCACTGCCAGTTTGTGCTTTTATTGTATTTCTGAATAAATACCCAATGTATTCCACTGCATGTTACATTCTGTTTGAAAATGAAAGCCTGTGTACACTTGTAGGCAAAGCCCCAGGCGATGCAGTGACCCTCTGACACCCCCCCCCCAAACTGCGCCTGTGCTGTACGCCCTACTCTATTTTCTTCTCTGCTATATCCTTCATCTCTGATTACCTATTTTTCTTTCTTTCTGTTCTTCCTCCTGTTTTTCCAATTCAGAAAAACTTGGCCCAAACTTAAATAAATCTGGCTCAGTGTTCAGTAAGTACTAAGTGTGGCCTTGCTGCAACCTTTAATCCCACAGTGCGGTGACCTCTGTCTAACCCGACTCCCTGATTATGTGTCTCACCTCTTGAAAAAACGAGATTGCTGACAAACTGTTGGATCAAGCTGTGCCTGTACAATAATGATCGAACATACAAGTACATGCCATTGTAATAATCAATTACTATTACAATAATGAACATTTTGTCACATGCATTGTGTCTTTTTTTTTTGTGTTAATGGCTATGAAAAGATTAGTGTGTATGATTTTTCACTTCTCCGAATCCAGTGCCATGAAACTAACCATTGTTCCCTGTTTGCTATAGGACAATCAGTGTTACAAGCTATAGAACTCAGCCAATATATTTTTACTTTGCATAAATACCTACCATCAGTGTAACAACTTATAGCTGAGACAAGAAAATACTCTGTGATCAGACAAATTATTTACAATGGGGAGGGGACTGAATTTCAGAGCCTTGAGCCTTTTCATACAATCTGACTTTGAGTTTTAGTTTGTTTTTTTGACATTCTGACAAAACAAGAAGAAAAAAAATTGTGTAACTCAGCTTATAGCATCTAATGCATGAAAAAAAATACCAGCAGACTACTCCAGGCAAATCACAGCAGCTAACCATTTGATTAAACTAGGTTACGTAACTGCAGCTTTAGGCACCACTAGTTCAAATTTGTTTCAACAGCCTACTAACAGTAGAGGGAGTGACGCAGATACTACACGAATCAGTCACAAATCAGCTTCGGCTACAGCAAAATCCGACACTGACCCGCCGACCTCTCTTCATTCAGGTCCGCACTTTGTGGCCGTCAACAACAAGAATGAGATTATCGTGACCGATTTCCACAATCACTCTGTGAAGGTAAGGTGTGCTCTATCCTGCGTTCAAAAGAACAAATTCTCTCGGAGGTTTTTAAAAAAACAAATCAACCGTAATGTTGTGGCCTCAGCGTTCATACAGTGGTTATATGAAACAAAGTCCACATGGCGATGTAGTTAAAAACTGTGGTTTTTGCTGATGTCCTGTCCCAGGTTTACAGTGCGGACGGAGAGTTCTTGTTCAAATTTGGCTCCCACGGTGAAGGCAATGGCCAGTTCAATGCTCCCACTGGCGTGGCCGTCGACGCCAATGGAAACATCATCGTTGCCGACTGGGGCAACAGCAGAATACAGGTGAGACGGGCGGCACTCGGTCCGCTGCCAATGTCACTGTGCAGCAGTGGTGAACTGCGGTCTAAGTCACAACTACTTGAAACCTGCAGGTTTGAGTATCTGAGTGTCCAGCTAATTCAACGCCGCATGAATGTTAACTGCAAAACTCCAAAAAACTCCAAAGGTTGTGGTCTTTTTGTTTGTTTGTTTCCCGTTCTAGGTGTTTGACAGTACAGGCTCCTTCCTATCTTACATCAACACCTCAGCGGACCCGCTGTACGGCCCCCAGGGCCTCGCCCTCACCTCAGACGGACACGTGGCCGTTGCCGACTCCGGCAACCACTGCTTTAAGGTTTACAGATATCTGCAGTAAGCTGAGGGGAAGAACGACGCCGACGCAACTCCTGTTCAGACAAGTTAATGTCACACACACACTGCTTGTGGACACGCGGCTGCAATGTGCCTGCACAGTTTTTGGGCGACCCCGGGGTTCCGTGAATTAATTTCCTTTCAAATGTCTAATATTCAGAGCTGAAAACAAAGAAATCTGATGGGGGGAAAAAAAAGAACCCTTTACGTGAAAAACGACCCGAACCGTGAAAATTCAAATGTAATTAAAACATAAATCCCAAATATTTTTGTGAAAAATTTCACTCTTTCTGAGCAAAACAAAAGGTTTTTAAAAAGAAATAAAAAATTCACAAGGATCCAAGACAAAAATCATCCTGTAATTATTTCCCTTATCTGATCACTCATGGTTTACCTACCTTAAACTGTTAAAACTTCACTGCTGATAACCAAATGGTTGGGGGTTGAGGGCTGGGGGTGGAAATTAACCTCTGGAACAAGACGTTCCAGCTCCGTGTCCGACAAGTGTGACCTCACCAGCAAACAGCCTGATAGTCTAAAGTTGGTGAAATGCTGCATTTTATTTTTTTTTTGTTTGTTTATTTTTTTAATGGAAAGTGCAGATAGGAAAACAAAAACCCAGCAATCAAGCGAGACACGGCGGCGGACGGTCAACTTCCTGTTTCCTGGTGAGAAGACAATGCTTTGTGAGTGAAGTAACGATGCTCAGGCCTTTTCTTGAACACTGTTGCATGTCTGTGTTGCTCCAAAAAAAAACAAAAAACAAAAAACAAATTTACCCTGTGGTCACTGCCTTACAATTTCTCATCGATAAACACATCAGAACACATATTACAGACAGGAATGTGTTGCTCAAAGGAATTATTTCTTATTCTTATTCTTGCACCTTATCGCTCTGACAAGATTCCTGCATATTAGTAGAATAGTTTTCCTTTTTTTTTTTCTTTTTTCTATTCGGTTACCTATATGCAAGTGGTTTTGTTTTGGTACCCAAAGACAAGCGTCAAGAAGCACAACGGTTAATAGAACGAATAAGGTTTTTGAAAGCAACATCTGAACCAGCTCCCACTTTAGTGTTTAGTGTTTGCCCCTTCTAGAGAGTTTTTTCTCTTCTAATAACCAAACTTCTGATATCTGACCCCAATAGTTCTTGTAATTCTCTGTATTCATATCTACAACCAAATATAGGGGTACATGTGCATATTTAGGTTTATACACACACACACACACACACACACACACACACATATTGATTTGATGTCCATTTTATTTCACTATATAGCCTACTTATTCCTGCATTTACGAATCAAGGATTTCAACACTGGGTTATATACTAATACAGTAGAGGAGTTTTGCCGAGTAGTAGCCTACCGAATGACTTGCAAGCATCAATGGAAAAATGTTGTATACACATTATTTGCTGTATTTTATTTTTTCAGAGGGACTTAATTTATTTTTAATTTTCTTTTCTACATAATTTGCTCTACAAATTATTTTTCTAATTGGTGCATTGGAAAACTGTTTCCTCTTTGCCAAACGTCGTTGTACATATGCCTTGTAACCCGTAGCACCGAAAGCCGTCGTCCCCTTTTGCCGCCTCCCAAACGCGCTCACATCCAGTTAAAACCGTAACTTTTTCCTTCTGCCAAAAACGTATTGTCGTAAGTTGTTGTTGAGCATTGCACAGAATACGAATATTATAAGTTATATAGTTTGCGAGAGTAATATATGCCTGTGTATAGTTATCATTTAGCATAATCAGAAAGTGTACTGTATATTACAATCATGTTCTTATTGTAGATGACAAGCACCTTTAATTACGGATTTTTCCAGTAGTTGCCCTTTAATTTGCTCTGTGGTTCAGTGTTTTGAGGGGCTGTTTTTTTTTGCGTGTGTTTTTCTTCCCTGAGAAACACAACACCATCTAACACGCGGTAACACAGGAAGTTTTTATCACCTGCGATTTATGATTGAGTTGCCTGTCCCTGACAATTGACCTGTAATTCATTCAGTCTTTCCATCTGCATTTCCCATTTATTGGAAAGCACTCTGTAATAACAGATGGCATCAACTTCCCTCCTCCATTGATTGGACTCTTGTGTTACTGTGGTTTTATTTTTTACTGGTATGTCCATCCCTCACCTGTGACAGTCACTGACCTACTCATGTCTGTGTGAAAGACAGGAAGCACATAGAAATGAAACAATACATCGACCATCTTGTGTAGCCTACTGTATCCTACAAGAAGCCAGTCTTACAAGAAGTAATCACTATGTAATCATGGCAAAGGTATGATTGTAAATATTAAAGAATAACACTATGAACGTTGTTGTGCCAGTAGTCTGTTTTTTATAACCGGACTCTGTACAAGGGTTATGATGATACAGTTTTTGGGAATTAAATTTGCATTTATTTGCTTTTTTTTTTTTTTGGGCAAATTAGAAATGAACATGTCCGTGTACTTTCTTGTAAAGATAAGCATCTGAATATTCAGCAGCCGTATAAAGGAGATTAGAGTCCAAGTCCCTTCCTGACAAGCCTTTTTTTGTTGTTTTGTTAAAAGCCCCTGCTCTCTAGTGGCTGTTCGAAAAACTGTCACATGCTGTAGAAAATGGAAAAGCAATGGTAACTTGATTAAATCAGATGGATATGCTAACATCATTTAAAATCTATATTTCTCCTGAACACTCATAGTTGAATAGACATTTCTACTTATATCTTTAGCATGAATGATTTTTTTTTGGTTTTCAAACATTTTTATGGTGCATTTCTACATCATTTTCTTTGGTTAATTTGTGTATTAAAAAAAAAACAAGTAATTTATTAAAAAGAATGGACTTCCTCCTATAACGTGACTTGCTTACTATTTTTCAGTTAGCAATAATTTTTATTTTGAAGATATTTAATATTGCTTCAAAATCAGATTTTGGCATTGCCATTAAAAAAAAAAAAGTCAAAATCAGTATGTATCTTGCAGATCCCCTTCTTCAAACCAAATGAGACATAATACTGACATTCAGAGTCTGTTGCACGAGGTCTTCTATGCAACCAGACTCTGAACCATAATGCTAAACGGTCCAGTTCCTCTGTCGAGGAAAAGCCCAGGTGTTGCAATGGATGCCAAGTTGTCCCCTGCAGGAATGAAACCACCAGGCCTCCGATGGTGAAGCATATAAACATGATTTTAATCAGCCTAATGAATAGATGAATCATTTACATACAATTTTACTTTCTGACAAAGTTTATATAACAAACTTGAGATTAGAATACTAGCAGCCTTATTTGCCTCTGGTTCAGGTTAATGAGTTTCTATCACATTGTTTGGTCAAACTATTTTTATGGCCCTTCATTAAAACCAAATCCCTGTAAAGAGAGAAAAAAAATTAACTAGTGAGTCATTACAGCAGGAGGAGAGAACTGTGTTCTCTCACCTCCTCCTTATATGTCCTCACAGTATTAAAAACTAAATCAGAAACAACACACAGTCCAAGAGGATGAAATGAGGATGTTGGACCAGGCTGCTAAAGAAGATGAGGGTGAAAAAACAGGAAACCAAAGTGTTGTTAAACAGTCTAGGCAGCAGCCTGGCCACCGCTATGTCAATTTTTGGATTTATGTGTCATTTAGGTTTCGGTGTCAACAAAGGAGGCCTCACCAGTAATGTGCACATATCAAAGTTTGAGAGCACTTAATATTTATATCCTTGGGCGGAGTCTTATTTTAATAATTTAAAGTGTTTAATCACACAAAACTGCCTGATAGTGTCCTGATATTAGAAAAAAACAACTTCAGCAGGTTTTGACTGCACTAATTTTAAAGAGCAACTATGGGAAAACTTTAATTTTTTTAAAAACATGTTACAAGCCTATGATACATTTTAATTTACACCAATATGCTGCCCCATGAAAAGATGGGTAATAACACAACAAAATAGGTAAAAGCAGGATAGTAAAGGCTTTAAAAGAAAAAAAATTAAATTCTTTTCACCTTTTTTTAATCTGAATGTAAACTCTGAGAAACACTAAGCACATTAATAGCAAGTGAAAGGGCCACAAACAGGGATTATCAAGATCCTTTCTTCTATTTCACACCTATCAAGACAGATCACTGCCAAGCTGAATACATTCATGAAATTAAGCAACGGAATGTATGTATAGGTATTAAATGAGGAACGCCATCTTAGACAAAGCATTTATCAGCAAAAGCTCTAAGAAGGATTGTAAATCTCTGTGCTCTTTAACTTAAGACATCTGGAAAAAAGGAGCCTTTTGAGATTAATTATAAAGATGGCCATTCTCAATTATTAAAGCTCATGTTGTTAAATGTTTCTAACCTGCTCATCAATAAGATCGTTAAATAAGATGAAAAAAAAAACCTAAAACAAAAATGGCTCACTGTAAAAACCATTAAAATGGCAAACATCCCACTACTAGGTCCATAACATTGCTATGAATAGCAAAAGTTAAAAAAACAAAAACAAAAAAACAAACAACAAAACTCAATCAAGATTATGATCTAATAAAAAAAAGTTGAAAATCATAAGTTTATGAGGGAAGAACATAATAGACATTAATATATAAGAATGTATAGATAAATTCAATCAAAAATTGAATAAAACTGCAAACCGCATTAATTGATGAAAAATAATGGAAAATATTACACACACTCAGCCAAACTGGACTAAGCTGGATAACATATCTAAAAATGTAAGGACCAACTTGGATGAACTTGCAGAAACAGGATATCGACAAGTAAAAATTAAAAAGCAGGACTAGTTAACAGTATATAATTAATATAATTAAGGAAATGCAAACAAAAAAGCCCCCACGGACATGAAATAAAAACTTTCATTCAGCATTCCTTAGGTTTTCCACCAGGCTCTTGGCTTTCAATCCTGACAGTAATGGAATGTCTTTCACATTAAAACACATCTACAGGTTTATCCAATGATATAAGTAGGGCCTTGGCTGATTCACAGTTAAAATATTAGAAAATTGTCTACTTTCTCTTACACCTGCTCATTTTCAGGCCTGGCTGTTGGATGTTTTAGATTTTAAAATATCTCCAAGAAAGCTAAATGTGCCATCAGCATCACTGCTTAAAAAATAAGATGCAAATAGTGACTCAGAGCAATATAGAAGGGAATTTAAAACAGTCCCAGAAAAACAAAAATATACAGAATTTTAAAAAAAAGTACACAAAGATGATTTTAAAAGGCTGATAAAATTATTTGTACTGATGTTAACATCCACAAAACAAACAACCTGAGCCATAAGTTCTTAGAAGTCTAATCATTATCGGAGAGCTGAAATCCCAGTACAAGTCGGCCATTTTGAGTCCAATACTTTTGGCAACTATCAGCACTGACTGACTGCTCTTCAGTCTAGAATGAAGGAGGGAACCTTAACTGTCAACAACTATCAATGTGATAACTATGTCATATTTCCTTCAAGTTCTACCCAACAGGGCAAGGGAACAGACCCCGTCTGGCAAAAACCCAGCCAATGTGAGTAATTGTACAGTAGTATAGCACAGCACACGCTAACAGGATGAGCTTTATATGCTCTAATCAACAAGAGCGTCTGAGGCATCTGCATCCCGACAGACAGAGTGATATAGGTTGCAAAGCACCTCTCCAAACCCCCAGCCCCAGTATTTAGGGGGTGTAAGCCTACAGTGTGTGTCTACTTTTAAAAATGCCAAATTTAAAATTTTCAACCTCAACATATGAGATAAATGAAGCTCCTAAAAGTGTGATGATATGGTAACCCTTCAGTTTAATCCTTCTGTTCTAATGCCAGTAAGACCAACAAGTAACGGCTCAAATACATTCGATACCAAGGGTCCATTGGTCGACATCACTCGTTCACTCCATGAGATTAAACCTTGCAAACAGCAAATCTGAAAACACTGGCAACTCTCAGTAATAGTGGCATATCTGGAGCCTGCTGCCTGGATCGTTCTTCCCTGGGCTGAAGAAAGGGTAGACAGGCTCCTCAAAGCAAGTGTCGAACATGAAAAGTCTCTTCATTGTGACGGCATCGTAGAAACTGAGACGCCCGTTGTCATAGTCTAGGTAGACGCCGACCCGAGGAGAGTTCCAGTAGTCGGCAACGGGGATGCGCCCGTCCTCCCCGTTGGCGTACAGCCGATCCTGCAGACACAGGCTCCAATATCCTGCGGAGGGAGTGAGGCTGACGAAGCCCTTCCTGTTGCTGCACTCGGTGGTGACTCCCAGGTACCACACGCCTTTGTCCCTCACGTCAACTTCCCAGTAGTGCTGGCCAGCGGCGTACTGCGCTATGGCGAGGACGCCGCAGAACCGGGTGAAGCGGCCTGGCATGTCTGGCTCCTGGTTACGAACACGGCCTTCCTCCACTTTGGTGTCGAAATCTGAGATGAGCAGGTTCGGGTGAGCAGTGTCCGGGTCTAATGTGAGGTTCTGAGGCACTGCAGAGAGAGACGCAGTGAGAGATTAATTCACTTTGCTCCTACATTGGGCTGAAGCTGGCAGGACACATGGAAAAAAAATTCAATTTGACATTTTTTCCAAGAACACCGAAAGATTTGCAAACCAGAGATACCAGCAATTGGCATTCATTGCTACAGCGCTAGTTGGCTGACCAGCCAGCTTTGTCCAAAATTTGCCACTGGTACTGCCTCCAAGTACCAATGATACTTCCAACTGCTGTCGTGTGATTTGGCAATATGTTTTGTCTACAACTGAATTAATCCTAGTATAACCAACTGCCGTATTAAAACTGTAAGTACGTTTGGGGAATATACTAAATATTGTATGTAAATCTGCTGACTATAGAATTTAATATATATAGGTACTGTACAATGTGCATGATCACACTTTAAATTCCAAACAAATGTGACCTTTCAACCCCTGGAAGAGCACTGACAACATGTTTTATTTATCACCTTGGTGAGAAATATGAATTTGGATTAAAATTTGGATTGGATTAAAATGAGCTACAGTTCCTTTGTTTCACATCATATGGTAAAGAAATATCCATCACTAGGTTGATACTGCAATGACATGGTACAGAACCAATAATATACGGGGTTAAGAATGTGTTAAACTTGCATAGAAATTAAAATTTGCACAAACCAAAACATCCGTTGAGTAAAACTTTTTCTAAATTTTAGGAGCAACTTTTTAAAATTTTCTGCTCATAAAAAGAACACTTGAGTATCCTGGCTTTTGCTCATGGCACCGCAATCAAGTATAGCGCTGCAAGCAGCATTTTGACTGTGTTCAGTTTGCGCTTCTGGGTGTGGAGTAAACTCACTGGTGTGTAGCACGTGCATCATCTTCTTCCACATGATGAGCTGGAAGGGCCCTGAGAAGTCTGTGAATTCAGTCGGACAATTAACTGGCTCAAGCGATGCGAAAGGCTTACAATGGATGACTCTGTAGGGGGGAAAAGGCAATTAAAAAAAATGCTTATACAAAGGTTAGATGTTTTAGAGAAAATTTTAAACAGGGTTTTATAGGTTCATAAATTGCAGACAACTGTAAGCCTACTTACTCCTTGAATGTCTCTGCAAGGCTCTGTTGGAAAAGAAAACAACATTTTAATGAATATTACAACACAAATCAATTCAATGCAGTATTTTTTTTGGATATAATCCTTATAGCACACTTACTGAAACTGTTATTTATCTCTACTGTCAAGCTCTAGCAGAGGCATGATTTAAGTGTTAAATCACCTCTGTGAATCCCGCGGCAGATATGTTATATACTGACCTCAAAGCTGGTTTTCCCACTGAGTTGGTTGTGGATATCAGCTATGTCCTTGTCCACAGCTGACGCCTCCATCTCCACGGTTTTCAAGTTGTCGTCTATGACGGCCATGGTGGCCACTTCCTCGGCATCCAGGCTCTCGAGCAGGGAGTCTCTCTCATCCAGCAAGAATTGGACCAGGGCACCAACATCAGCCTCAATCTTCTCCTTGAGTCTCTGTTTCTTCAACTGAGAAGAAAGTGGATTTGGATGAAGGATTTGATGATGATGAGAAGAGTCAGGGGTGTGTATGTTCAGTGTAAACTAACATCAAACAACTCATGACCAATTACAAAAAAGGTCCATTCCATACCCTCACTTCACTCTTAGTGCGCTCATCGATTGTTATAACTTTTACACATTGAGACTTCTGCCAGTTGAGCTCCATGAGCCTCAGCTTTAACTCCATCTGTAACAGACATTCACATCAAGAAAAACGCACACAGAGAAACAGGACTTAATGACTGATGATATCACAGGCCGATAAAAATGCAGAGTAAATATTTTTGGTTGTTGAATAAGACAATTTTTGCAATCTCTCTGCCAACTTACCTTCATGTCATTTACAACTTCTGGCACTGGTGCAACCTCATGGTGTCTGAAACAACAAAACAAATGGTATCAGAAACAGGAATGTATTACAAAAATCCATATATTTATAATTATGTTGGTTTGTCCAATTACTCCTCTGGAGGAGCTATGTTTAATACTGGCTGTAGTTACTGAACGGTTAGTGTGATATTTCAGCTTAACCCCTTGTGTTAAAGCTGAAAGTCTGAACTTAATTAGCATATTGATGCATTCATTTCAAATCCATTGTGGTCATAAGCAGAGGCAAAATTCAAAATTGTGTCACTGTCCAAATTCTAATGAACCTAACTGTATATTCGTAATCATAGTTTGATCAGTTTAGTTTTTTTACATTTATTTGTCAGGGGACCATTTATGTTAAAGATTGATCTCATACAAAGACAAGAGTGGGTGATTTTCCATCTGCAGTCCCTAGGTAGGTAGACAGAAACACTAATATGAAAAATGTGTGAAACCAGTGACAGGATTCGCCTCATTGAGTTGTGTATACATGTGCATCCTGAGGTACAATATTTACATAAAAAAGAAGATGCACTTCTCTTGGTTTATGCTTTAATAACATAAACTGGCAAACCTATCATATAACCTGTAGCTTAACAATTATTTCACCCTTGACCAAATGTCAACAGCCCTGACATTTGACAAAAGCCATGTGTTATTCTATGATCAATGTGAATTTCCACACAGGTAAATACCTGGAGTTAAAGCTTTTAGGTCACAGTGTATTTTTCTCTCTTCAATACGAATTAAAGCAAATTGCACAGCTAATACACTTTCTACACCTACACACAAAAGCTGGTTTAAGATGAGTTTAAGTCTAAATTCTTGAAGTCAAAATGCACGTGAGCATTTGAGGAAATAAAAATCAAACTGTTGGTTTGACTGGAATCTTAATAGAACAGTCTAACAGTACAAGAAATTGAAGGCACAATGTGGTGATCTGCTGTTGAAGTTTAGAGGCCAGCAGACACAGATAAGATAGTTGGTAGATTGCATTAAGTGAAGAATGCAACAGCGATTTAAAAAATATGTGAAGCAGCAAGCACTGTGTTGTGCAAGGCAAGATACATGACACAGGCTGTTTTGTTTTTTTAAATTAGCCAAGCAAGGTATAATTTTTATCATTAAAGAGCAAGTTGGAAACAATGACTTATGCAAAATGAAACGTCGTGTAATTTGCCTTGTCCACAAGGTCTGAAAATGACAAGAAAACGTGTTAATATGGAACATGATAAGGATTGGACACAGGAAGTGCACTGCTGCTTCCCACCAGTTAAAAAATAAAAATGCATTTGTTCTTTGCAAGTGGAAATGAGGTACGCATTTATTTGCATATAGAGCAGGGAGGGGAGATCATATCACAGGTGGTACCTGGAGACACGTTTTATTGCCACGTGTGAACTGTTGTACTTAGAGCCGTCCACTTGTGAACAAGCCAAAATGCATGTCAATGCAGGGAAGGTATGAACAGGGCCTAACTCTCGTTTAAGTGCGGGTATTTGCGTCACAAAGACACGAGAACAAGCGTAGAAACTATCGCTCTGGTAAAAGTATGAAAGGGGTAAATGAGAAACCTGACTGCTGAGTGACATACAGCATTTTTTAATATTATTTTTTTCCCCTCGTCCCACCTCTCACAATAACATAGCGGTCTGAACGCTGTTAAAAGGCAATTCTGCTGAAATGTTTAAAATGCTCGGAGTAGTTTGGGAAGTATGGCCACTGTCAAACATCTGCAGTTCTCCATGCCTGTAAATTTTCCAAAAAAGTGGCGCTCCATTGGTTTGGGAGCTAGGTCTCGTGTAATGCATGTTTTTGCATAGATTCATTTAACCGGCGAGGTCTACAACCGCAACCTTACCTGAACCATCTCCATGAGTATTATTCGGTCACATTCCAATCTTTACCCTGATTCTCATCAAGAGATGGACGCTGATAGATTTGCCAAAGTAAAATACGTTTGAGTGCAAACACGTTGCAGACCCAACAGATAATGTTTAGAATTTCCCCATGCAAGAAAGTGAAAAACACGACCGACCTGTGCGCCCTGGATTCCCTGCACACCACACAGATGGGCCTCTTATCAGTCTGGCAATACAGTTTCAGCTCTTCTCCGTGCTGTTCACATTTCCCGTCTACTTTAACGGGCTTGGAGGGCGTGGGACAGGAGCCCAGACACTCCAGATCGTCCAGTTTGGCCACCAGGTTCTGCACCAGGTAGTTTTTAGTGAAGCTCCTCTTGTTGAACACCTGGAAGAACAAAGAGAGAAACTGAAAGGGACGCATTCATCCTTTCGCAGCCAAGCACAGAGTCAGCATTACTTTGAGTACACCGTGTATTTATTTATCATGTGTTATTGTATTTCTTTATCAAGTAAAAGACAAAGTTATTTGTTTACCGTCGGATAACTTACCTGATGATAAATTCTTGCTAGCAAAAGCCAGCTAGCTAACCATCACAGCAATGGAAGCTACAAATATTCACTGCGTAGCTAATGTTATTATTCAAAAAACACCGGTTAACAAGCTGCTCCGAATTAGCTGCTAACAAATAAAAACCAAAAACTTTTTGTAAGCGACACTCTCGGAAACTCTAGCGGCATAAGCCGCGAAAAGGAAACGCGGTGGGACAACACGGGCGACGTGTCTTAACTTACCGTTCGGCACTGAGGGCACTGATACCCGTAGTCTCCGCCATTTTCGTCCCAGTGCATGCAGATGCAGAACCGGCAGAAATTGTGGCCGCATTTCAGTATGACGGGGTCCTTGTAGACGTCCAGACAAATGGCACATGTGAGCTCCTTCCTCAGGTCGTCTCCAGCTGCTCCGGCGGTGGCCATGTTTGCGGGGCGACGGCAAAACAAACGGCGGCGGCAGCAGCACAACACCGCCACTGCGGGAAGCGGAGGAGGCGCAGGGAGGCAGAGCAGGTGGGCGCGTCCCCGGCGCGTCACGCTCCGCGTCGGCCAATGGGACCCGGCCCTCTCCCTCTCTCTCCCTCTCTCTCTCTCTATCTCTCTCTCTATCTCTCTCTCTATCTCTGTGGCAAGAAACAAACAACAAACAAACAAACAAACAAACAAACAAACAAACAAACAACAACAAAAAAAACCCCTTTACCCAAAGCAAAACCTGCATTTATGTATAAACTTAAAACAAGGTCAGATCTTCATCCAAGTCACAGCAACTGAAAAGAAAAACAATCAATTTTAAGGATCAATGATTGCTGTTGCTCCTTTTCCATTAGTAGCCTGTGTGGACCCAGTGGCGTCAACCTGATGTCAACTGGAGTGAGTCCAGTCGGCGAAACCGGATCGGATCCGTTGGGTAGGGCTGCAGTGATTTCTGAAAAAGAAAGAAACCACTCAAACGTTTCGGGTTTGCTGCTCCTGATTTACATTCAAGAGGTGTTAATATGCACAAAACCGGGAGGGATTACCACGTAATCTGACAGACTTTATTCATCAGTTCGCATGTAGATAAGTTGTCTGTAAATGGAGACTGTTGCGCTGTGGCTACTCTTCCTAGAAGTGGATGCCCAGCTAAAATGGCTCCAATGGCACAACGCAGATGTTAAGGGAGGTAAAAAGGAAGCCCAGCGTAACATCTTAAGACTCAAAGGAATCATTGGAGCCGCTTAATATGTCTGTTCAAGACCCTGCTGAGAAGAAATTCTTCTTTCTTTAGGTCTTGAGGTGGTATTAGGCCGTGTTTCCATAGCTCACCGACAAGGGAAGGCACAAAAAACTTGTGGATTCCAGCTGGCCCAAGTCCCAGTGGCAATTGGGATAACAACCAAGGTCATGAAGACATCATGGGCCGAGACTTTGATCTAGGGAGGGAACAGGCATAACACAGGAACCCTTCAACAGATTCTCTTCCCTTGAGATTCCTTAAACAATGGACTTCAGCGAATTAGATTAATTGTTTAGGATTTGGTACCGAATAGAATCTTCACACGTGGAGAATGGAGTATGGATAGTTGATGTGGCCCATGAGGAATCTCCTTATTCGGACATGTAGTAAGTGTTTCTTGAGTTTAGACTGTTTAGTTTATGGAGGACAACCTTCAGAACCGAGTGTTATTACACAGTGTTGACATGTATTGCTCATCTCTTTTCTCTTCGGTGCATTTGACTCAACGCCTGAGACATTGGGGTCTCCTGAAACTATTTCCAGCAGTTTACAAGATTCTCATCACATCTATGATATGCAGATCATGGTGTATGGTTGCGTGGACCACGGCGTCCAGGGCAGGACACCACAGAGAAAGCTGCGTCTCTCCAGAAAACACATCAATGCTGGGAAAATTTTGTGTGGACTGATGAAACTAAGTTGGAAGTGTTTGGGAAAAGGCCAGCAGGTTCTTAGCACCACGACATCAATGGGGAAAAAAATGAATTCCCAAGTTTATCAAAGTGTCTTACAGGATAATGTCAGGGTGGCCGTCGACCAGCTCAAGCTCAGTGGAATTTGAATGATGCAGCAGGACAATGACCCTAAACACTGAAGTAAATCTACTACAGAATGAATTCAAACAAAGAAAATCCACCTTTTGGAGCAGCCCAGTCAGAGCCCAGACCTTAATCCAATAGAGATGCTGTGAAATGACCTCAAGGGAGCTGTTCACAGCAGACAACCAAAGAATATATCTGAGCCGAAGCAGTTCTCTGAAGGAGCAATTCCTTCTGAGTGCTGCTCAGGTCTGATCTGCAGCCACAGAAAGCGCTTGTTTGACGTTATCGCTGCGAAGATGGTTAAACTGGTTATTAAACCCAAGGGTTCACTTACTTTTTCCAACATCACTGTGAAGTTTTAATGGGTCTGCTCCACAAAGAAAGATTATGCCTGTTTGTAGGTTGTTACTTTAAGCAAATTGGGATCATCCATAAATGTGAATTAGATGAAGGTAAGAGCAAATAATTTTTTTTCTCAAAATCAAGGCCAACATGTGGTAAATGCATTAAAATATTACCATATGAAGCTAAACATTTATGGTGTAAGGTATATAATGTTTTTATTTATCATTTACACATTTATCTGTTACGATTTTCCTATGAATGCAATGTAAATGTGTGTGCTTAATTAAGGTATGCATATAAAGAGCTTTTTTTATTTACTAGGAACAAATCCGAGTTGTGGTCTTCAGTCAGGGAGAGAAGTCTAGATCAGTGGAAGAAAGTACATTAACTCAAGAGCTGTACTGAAGCATAGTTTTGAGTTACTTGTATCATATGTGAGTGTTTCATTTTTCTGCTTTGTACATCTACTCCACAACACTTCAGAGACAATACTGTACTTTTTACTGCACTGAAATGTTTTTCTAATATAACATTTTCAGCTAAAAATATTAGGTTATTCGTCAATCATAAAAAGAAAAAAATATTGGCTGCAGTCCTGCTAAACTTACTTGTTACTTTTCAGATTCATATCTCACATGGTAAAAACTTAGGGATCAGTTTATAAAATGACATATTGTTAGTGATTAAATTATCAAACGGTATATATTGTAACTGGTATCTTGACACAACATTAAAATACTGCTCATGTTAATTCAATTAAAATAGTGTTCTGAAAATGCAGTAATATAACACTCTAATAGGCTGTTCTGTGTAATGAGTACTTGTACTTTTAATAGTCAGTTCAATAGTAAGCAAAGTATCAAGTGTGATGTCAAAGCAGTGAAGTCCCATCAAATCTTAAGTCCTCCTCCTCTAAAGGTCTCACCCCTAAGGCTCAGCATAAATATGGATTAAACCAACAACCTACCAGTAACCAACAATATTTATTCTTAAATACATATACATAAAAACCCAATCATAAAAAGACACAAAGTGAATATCAAGTTTGACTGTCTGTGCTAAAATCGTCATATACATGGGGATAACTGGCTGTGGGTTATACATTACATTGCATAGCTCGGATTGGCATGTGAGGGATGTGACTCAAAAAGTGCATTTGATGTCAGATATGGTGCTATTTCCAAATTCATCAGGGCCAAAAAAACCAACAAAAAAATCACTGCCACTTTACAGGTTTCGAAAAACTTTTAGCTGTATAAACTGTCACATCCCTTGTGGATTCGTTTCAGGCCAATGTTCATAACATCACCTAACCCTGATAAATATTGGAAATAAGTACACGATGATGACTCACAACACCATAATAAGACAAATATTTAGGAACACTGATCTCAGTCTGTTGTATATCCATAGCGGAGTAAGACACAGGTTTAACAACACATGTAAACAAGAAACTTCACCAAATGACGTCAACAAAATAATGACATAGCAGTATAATAGATGTCCCAAATGTAATATTTTCCATGGTGGCATTACTGGTCTGTAAGCAAATATTTTGTTTGCATCCTTTGTTCAAAAACAAAAACATGAGTCAGAACACTGAAATCCCACACAGCACTAGCGACAAAAATAAAGCTTACAGGAACATAATGTGAGAAGAAGAGGGGTCAAGTCATTGGACATGGATACAGTATGCGCATGTTCACAGCACCACACTTATTAGCAGTGTAACACAGAAGTGGGAAGTGACTCCGCAGAGATTCTCTTAAGTCAACAGTAGTAAAGTGTGTTATAACGCACAGTCCGTTCTCTGCAAAATAAAATAAATAACTCCTGAGATGAGTGTCTGTATACATACGTACCTTAACCGGTGCTATTTAAAAAAAAAATGAAAAACTATGCCAAAAGTATTTTGAGTAAATACGGCCACATTACAGAAACACACAGTGGAGTAACAACACAGCAAGGATGGATAGTAGTAGACAGTGTGGTAACAGAAGTCATGATGATCTGTAATTGAATGACAGTAAATAACCGAGTGTACAAAAATACACACAATACGAGAAAAAAAAAGAAAAACCCATTGTGAAGAACTCAACACAGTTGCAAAAGAGATTATCTCGGTAAACATTCCTCATCATATGGAAAACAAAACAAAGAACAGTAGACACGATGAAATGCATGTTCAGCTGGTTAATAAACATTAATTCTGACAGCAGTGGTGTTTCATCTTCAGTAGTCTGGAAAGAGGGCAAAGCAGGTTTGATTCACAGGTAAGAAACAAGTGGTGGCATCTTGTGTTCACATTTTTCTTTTTTCTTTTTTTTCAATACACATCGTGTAATCCAGAATGCCTGTCCCAGCAAATATTTCAGGACGAAAGAAATTGTAGGCCTAAAGGCACAGTTCAGCCAAGAAATGAACACAAATCGACTCATGCAGCATAGTCTTTTCACTTAGGCTATTGGTTCAATGCTTTATAATAAGTCCATTATTTATATTTCAATCCCCGATACCTTCTCAAATGATGTAACCCTCAGGCAATGGATGGATGTCAGAACACTTTTGAGCACAGAAAGTGAGATTACGGAGTAAATACCGGACTTTTGCATCCATAATGCAATCGTAAGCTACTTAATACTTAGAAAATGCTGTGCATAAATCTGGTTTATCTTTTGCGAGCTGTAGAAAAAAAAATCGTCTCGTTACCATTAAACGTACCAACGCTCACGAAATTTCAGTGAAGATTTTTTTTTTTTTCGGACACAAGGGCAGGCCGATAACATCTGAGCGTACTTTTCGCGGTGATCTACTCCTTGCAATATGAACACTGACATCGCCTAGTCTCCTCTACCCGAGGTACCCCTGTGGCACTTAATCTCCTGCCTTGGTCTGTGCGACACTAGCTTTATTAGAAAAGTGCTCTCTGTGACTGGGACCGTCCTGAAGGGATATAGCTGCTTCAGGCACTTAAACACCATAAAGCCAGCCAGAGAAAATGGAAATACCATGCTACCAGCGGCACAATGTTGGAATGTTGAGTGAGGACAGTGTATAAGACTGCTGTGCTGTTTTCTGTTGCAGTGATCAATGTGCGTAATGGAGCCAATACTGTAGAAATCCCCCAATGAACAGGCACACACACACACCCAAAACACATATGATCAATCTAAGATTTTTGGTGTTATGAAAGTAATTTAATACCAGTTAAAAATGTTTAAAAAAAAAAAAAATCCAAAATTTTATAAAAGCTCCCGCATACTGCTCATCCCTTTGTCCATCTGTCCATCCATGCATCCATCGCTCAAACCTCTGAGCTGTCGTGGCAGTCTTGCATCCTCACCACCAACATGGGCTCCGTACTGACAGACCCTTTCACTACCTCCTGCACTCCCTCCCTCCATCCCTCCTTAACGTCCTTCTGTCTGGATCTCAGCACAAGTACGACGGCGACAACGACGAGGGCGGTCAGCAGCAGCCCCACCAGTGCCCCCACCACAGTCACCAGGCCCTCCTCTTCCTCCTCCACGTTCAGCTCACCAGATTCCAGCCCCTGGGCAAACACCTTGTGGGATCCCCCTTCCCGCCGCTTGGTGCGGTCCAAGGCGATGTGCATGATGTTGGTACCGCGGTTGTTGTCTGCGCCGATATCCTCGGCAATCTCCGGGACCTCGTCGCCAGCCGACCTCCTGGAGCGATGGCCGTTGCCGCTCGATGGGTTCAAGGTAAGATCGTTGCTTGTGGCAACGACGGAGTGGTACTCCAGGCTGCGTTTTCCGATGCCTCTGCTGGCACTCTCTTTGGAGCGGACTGTGTAAATGGTGTGAATGTACCACTCGCGGCCGGCAGCAACCTGAGGAACACACGAAATGATGCATTTCTTAGAATTATGATCAGCTTATATAATGACTGAAATTTGGTACAAAACAGAAAGCAAACCCGAACTGGCTGAGGGTCCAAAATGAGCGCCTCTTGCCAAATAAACCATCGTAATCACAGTTATTTTTGATTGGATGGCACCTGCTGTTGCTAAATTGACTCACTAGACTTTCAATTTTATGTGCACTTTACCAGCCTTGAACTGATAATTAACAAAAAATCATACTCTGCAAGGCATCAACAAGGCTTAAATTACAACAAAGCCTAATGATTCACTTCCATCGTGGTCGGACGAACAATACAACATGAAGCTATTATTCCTGTCAAATCCAAGCATACAGTACAGTTCAAACAATAGTGGAGTAACATAATCTACATGTTTCAAGCAGCCTTGGCTGCTCTGTATCCCACAATAACTGAGCTTTATTCAGTGAAGGACAAAGTGGCCTATTACTCAAGCTGCTGGGTCACAATAAAAAAAAACAGTCGATTAATATGAGGAACATTAAAATATAGGATACCTGGAACATGGCTGTAGAGTCCAGGCTAAATCCATCAGACCCCGGCTGTCTGACAAGGGACAGAGCTGATGGATCATCCACTGCCAGCACCGCATTAAAACCGATATCACCAAACACACGTGCCTGAGTCTCCGGCTGAGCCTTGTCCTGATGGGGTGCGTTTGATTGGGGGGTAAGGAAATTATTCATGCATCGATTGTAAAATATTATTTTGAAACCCTCTGTGTGCTGAAAAACATGAATATACTCACAAGAATCTTGAATCTATAAAGCAGCGACGGGGAGTCAGCCAGGCAGCCGAATTCAAACTTGGTCGGATTGTACTTTGGCACGTATCCATCGGCACCAGTGCAGAGGAAAACCTTCTCGATGCTACAGAAGAAAGAGTCTCCCAGGTTCTGCACAGGGTCCACCATCACACGGCCGAAGATCGTATCACCTGCAAAAAAGGGTAGAACCACTAAATTCAAAGAGACCAGAATACTTGGGGTTCTGCTTATTTTAGCCAACAAAGGACAAATCCATATACACTACTGCCAACCAATGTCCACAGCATTATATTGTTATTTTTTTCAGATTTATTTTCTTCCTGGTTTCAGTTCTTGTCAAGCAGCCAGTAATTAATATATTACTCAAGAAAAAGCAACCAAATTCATTATATCCCTTCTAGGTTGTTGATGTTTGCACAATACAGTATGTGGTCTCTCTGCTTTGGTTTTCAGACAGCAGGTCTGTAACATTTTAAGCTTTTAGGCTTGAATCCCAGGTTTCAGAGGGAATAAACTCAAATAAATGGCTTCCTGAAAGGTAGAAAATCACACATAACAAAACCGAGAAAAGGTGATACACAGTACATTCCACCTGTCGATAATGGGATAGAAAAAACATCTACAATTACTATAACAGTTTTAAATCTTCATTGCACACTTGTAAGAGGCCACTTACCCTCAGAAAAGGCCACGTCACTCTCCTGACCGAAACCCATGGAGCCATCAGAGAGCCACAGGCTCCTCTTGGACAACAGAAACATCTGAGTGTTCAAACTGAATTCAACGGCTACCGGGTCGCTCACCTGAAGATGGATGGAGATAGTTAGCAGAGAGAGAGGGTTAGAGAAACAGAAAGACACCACTTTTGGATCGTAAAGTCTAAACGAAGACCGCCTTACTTGCTGGAACCTGATGTCTAGGTCAAAGGTGAGTGGTTCTCTGGGACTGCAAACAGGTGGAACAGTGTACTCCATGTTCTGGGCCGTTGTACAGGGGATCAGCTTCACCGTGTACGTCCCGGAGTAGTCCCTCACCTGTATGGAGCAGAGGGGACAGGAACACAAGCCTCGGTCTGTATGTGTCCTTCCAGATTTACACAGCAGATGCTTCAGGCTTGTCCGACAGGACACACACACACACACACACACACACACACACACACACACACACAAACACCAAAAAAAGAAATGTAATGCAGCCATATTTACAGCAAAGTCAGAGGTGAATGTCCACTGTTGGACTGGCTGGTTGTAGGTGGGCTCACTCCTCCTTAAGGTGAGGTTAAAGGTCAGGCCAGGGTGGTCCACACTCATCACCATGGATGACATGGAGGTTCCTTCGTAACAAATTTTGAGAGGGGAGGATGTTTGTAATGGCAGACCGATTTATCAATTAATTGAACTGCTCACTTAAGCAATGTATCTGTACCTTCACGGATGGGGATATTACTGAGGAACAGTGAAACACATACAGTTGCAATAATCTGCCAGTCTCACCAGCTCTTTTTATCCTGCCTCCGGAGTGAGACTCCACGAACAGGCCCCTGAAACGAGCCTTGGTGCGGAAGTTCACCACCAAACGTCCCTGGTCATTGATACGCATGCTGGTCGGATACAACGCACCTGGCAAGGACACGCACACACAGTGTTGTGGAAATCAGAGAGGTTGAGGAGGATGAGGAGGCAGACACAGAGAGACACGCTGGAGAAGCTGTAGTAATGTTTACTGAATTCAGGAGAAGTGACACCAACATAGCTTCAATGAATGTGAGCAGTGCCAGCATCAACTCTCCCGATTCTCTCTTACCGTCTGGTATAAATTGTCTTTGGGTCAAGGGCCAGATTTAGATTATGGACCAATATGGAGATAGCTCGTCTGCTGATGTTAGAAGCAGACGAAGTCTGACCTTGACTAGATCAGCGAGTTCTAGCTTATCTTTCTCCTTCCACAGTGGCGCCGGTTTGTCGGAAAGCCATATTAGGGCACGATAAGTCAAACGTGCAGACCGGACCAAAGCCTGACTCGGACCTGAAGAAATTAGGGGAGAGCAGAGGCCAGAGGTGGAGGCCAGAGGCGGCCCCTTACTCACACCTGTAGACAGAGGTGGCCACTCACTCACACCTATAGACTAGTTTAGGATGACATCAGCTGCAAAGAGGTTACCTCGTAGGGGGAACAGTGGAATTTTCCTTCACACACAGCACAAACACACTGGGTTCTCCAGAAACCTTTTCCCATGTGGTTGACATCGAGTCCAGAAACACAAACTCTATCGTTCTCACAGTCTTGGGAGCTTACCCTGGAGTTCGGCCTGCGGGGGGCTGCCGATGCCGTCCTTCCAGAGAATGGCCGTGTCGTACACAAAAGTGAGGCGCAGCTCAGACTGCAGGTCGAAGTGCTGCCAGCCGCCGGTTCCCACGGGGGAGTGGAACACGTACGACACGTAGAGAGGCACGCGGAGGGTCACGTAGGACTGGACCAGGTTCAGCACCTGCAAGGGGGTTGCCGCCAGCGGTGAGTGAAGAAGGTACTTCCAAGTCATCATAACACAGAGAACGAGCACAATCTACCTAATGCAACCATCCTTGAACATGCATTTGGCTTTGCCCTGAAGCAATCAAAAAGTTAGAAGTTTCATAATGTTCTCCAGGAGTAAAATACGTTACAGATGAGGCAGATTGTTTATTGACCTGATATCAAGGTTGAAGCTATAAACAAGATATTCTCAGTAGGTGTCGCATGAAAACAGTTGTATTATCTGTTTAAATTGAAGGTGACAGTAGGTCGATCGGCTATAATAAGACCGAGAAGATGTAAGAGATGAACACACCGTTCTCCTCCACCAAGGTGCTTGAAGTCTTTCACACCTACTCAGTGTTGTCTAAGATGCCGCAGTGGGCAGTGATGTGGGCTTGTATTGTTATTTTCTAGCTTGGTTTATTTTATTTATTTTTTTCAAGTTATCCAAGCATAAAAAAACTTTTTAATTCATGTTGGCCATTTTTAAAGCTCGATATCGAGAATTATAATTGTAATAACACACAATCTGGGAAACAATCTGATGACATTCACTATTTAATTGATTTGTAATGCTTTTCTTGAAAAAAAAAGAAAAAACAAAAACCTCAAAGCTCATGAAATTTAAGTTGTATTTACCGAAGGTCGGCCACTAGATGTCTCTGCTCACCAACATTATTTCAACAATTTTGTGTAACTTGAAAGGCTGGAGCCATGTGCCCACAACGTTGTGCTAAAACCAGAGTTTGTCTCGGAAACTGATTGAAATTGCACATTATCTTTGTTTGTGTTGAAGTGAAAATGTGCCATTGTTAATAACCCAATCGAGAGCTAGGCAGGAGATTAACTGGCAAGAGAAACTAAGGAAAGCAATTTGGCAGAGGATGTTTCCGATACAAAAAAAGGAATATGATTCCCAGGACCCTTATTGGCCTCCCTACTCCAATCAACCATTCTTCATCATTTGAGTATATATATAGTTACATCCAATCTTATTTCTAAAACAGCAAGGATGCCAAGGACCTGTAATTCGCTAACCAATCTACCCAATACGCCACAAAATCTGTGAAGTCTCAGTAGTGTAAGTTGTGAAATCACTGGATTAGGAGCCGAATGAGAAGTTAAATGTCTGTTAATTGACAAACTGCCTCAGACCAAGGGTTTGAAAAAGCCATAATTTTATTTCAAAAACATTCTAAAATAACTTTATACTGACTGGAACAGAAAGAATAAACACCTGTTTAGTTTGAGGTAGGTTGGTATTTTCAAATGTTCTGAAATATCATAACCTTTACTTTCTTGTGCGTTCAACCTTCAAGATTTAGAAATGCATGCACTCCCAGGCTAAAGAAAATAAGTTGTCACAGAAAACCAGGAATAAGGCTTATTATAAGAAATCCAACTTTTTTTGCATTGTGTTTTTCTTTTGTTCTTTCTTTCTTTCTGTGCTTTTTGATTTGAGCACTCTGGTGGAGCTGCTCCCTGAAAAAACAAAACAAAACACAACAAACAAACAAACCCCCCCAAAAAAAAAAAATCCAGTGAGAGTGTGACAGTGATCTCCGTTAATGAAGTGGAGGTCGCGTGGATGACAGGCATCATCCGTAACTATGTGTGCAAGAGATTCTTGCTGTGACCAGGGAACAAGTAAATTAATTTCTTATTTCTTCTCTCTCTTCCTCTCACTCTCTCTCTCTCTCAGACAGACAGACAGACACACACACACACACACACACACACACACACACACACACACCCCCCCACCACTCACACACACACGCAGACAAACACACTGCGCAGTCTGATCAGCAACTAGAAACTCGTAGATCAAAGGCCGAAGCAACACAAAAGAGCAGCAGGACACGGACGAGGGAGCAGAGGCCTGTTTCCTAATGCACGATAACAAAAAGAAGCAAGGGAATAACGGCGCCTCTGAACGGTATAACAACACTAACATCAATTGCAGTGATGCAACAACCGCAAACAGCTGCTGGAAGTTTGTTAGCATCTAACTGACAAGTAAAATTTTAAGCGCACTGTCTGACTTCTCTGCTGCTGAGCTCTACCGTTATACCAGCAGGCCAGTTAAAGGAGAAGTGAGCAAAGATGCCTCATGGGTAAGTAGGATTTGCATCCTTAACCTTGACAGGAGCAGGTGTTGGTGCACTCAAATTTTTTTTTTCCCAATACTCCAAATAAGTTGTTTTTTCTCTCATGATTTCACACGATTTCCTGTGAGTCTAAGCTTTATTGCTCCCTGTCGATAGCAGTGGTAAACATTAGGGGAGTGACTGACACGCTGGCAATGCTTTGTTTGAGTGTTTGTATTTCTGTGTACGTTATGTGTGCACACACACTAAAAGTTGCCGATCACACACACTTAAACACACGCACACACACACACACACACACACACACACACACACACACACACACACACACACACAAACAAACATGCGCTGAATGAGACACAGGCAAACAGATGTGGTGCCGTTCTGTCTGCGCGTCCGTCTCATTCAGAGGGCTTTAAATAAACTGAACATACAGACAGAATCACACACAGGTGGACACACACACACACAACCAAGCACACAAAGGCTAACAGTCAAGCAGATGTACATACAAACCCTAGATTGGAATTTATACGTTGTGGACATATGTACACAGAAACAAACACACACACCTGTCCATCAGTCCCTATGGTGCCTCCGCAGTCAGTGAGCAGCTCAGACATGTGGTAGTAGCTGGTGAACTCCCAGAGACAGGCCTCCAGGTTGAGGTTTCTGTAGAAGCGCAGCGTGCTGTTCCCCCGCAGAGCGCCGCTAAACTGATAGGGCGCCGCGTCCCCCATGCTCTCGGGGCTGCGCGTCGAGGCGGTGATGAAGCCGTGACCGGTGGCGACCTCGTCGTAGTCGAGCAAGTTGGAGCAGCGGTGGTTCCCAACCCGGGTTCCGTCGGGACTGAGAGTCAGGTCAAAGTTCATGAGGGGCCGGGTGGAGATTACCGGAAGCATGCCTGCGAGGGAGAGAGAGAGAGAGGGAGAGAGACAGCGAGAGAGACAGAGAGAGAGAGACGTTGTGATCCCGGGCGCATCCAACTATCTCTGATACGTGAACGGAGAGAAATGCTCATTTTTTAGAGAGAAAGTAATAGCTGAGCGTAGAGGGTAGAAGTAATGAAAAAAGAAAAGCAGGGGAGCGACAGTAAAAAGGGAGGAAGGAAACCTGGAGGAGCCGAGGCAGAAGGAAACTGATTAAAAATCAAGAAGGGAATGTTAAGCAGCGGGTATGCTGGGGGGGTTTCTACAGTGGGGCTTCGAAACAAACCAGCAAGATCTATATTCTGCCTGTCACGCTCCTGAGGATCCCCAGACGTGAATATTACACACACTACATTACACTTTACTTCATCTGTGGTACGAGACCTGCCTCCAGCTCCCACCCACCGTCTATGTGCGGCATGGTGACAGTCACTTTGATGAGGTTGGGATGTTTCGGGTCGTCTGCTCCGGTGTAGCGCAGCTTGGCAGAGAAAGGCTCGGCGCCGACCGTCCCCATCTTACGTGGCTGACACATACCTTTATTTGACAGGGGAGAAAAGGGATGCTGAGCGCTGAGGGACAGACTGCGACACTTCGAGCGGCCAAGACCGCATCGGCGGCTGATCACTAATGCGACAAACACCCCTTTAAGTTATTTTACATTGCTGTACATGCTGCTAAATACATGTCCTCATAATCTGTCTGTACTATCACTGAGTCATGTAGTTATTTCCATATTTTTTAAGAATACCTCGTGACCAGCCTGAGAGAGAGAGAGAGAGAGAGAAAGAGAGAGAGCCTGAACTTGTTGCTTTCAAGATTTGTAGGTGGAGTGAGCACAGCACAAGTAATTTCATAGCAGTGACAAAAGAGTCCATTTTTTCCCCCTGTTCATTAGAGAAAAGAGTGAGAGCTCTGGCTCTTCCTCAAAGCCCTTTGCTTGTAGCGGCACTGGATTATAGTTTACTGAGGTTTTTGTAAGCAATGACAATGGTGTTTCTGTCTGTTCTACAATGTACTTCATCATCCATCGTCCATGCTTTGCAATTGTCTGCAAAGATTTCTTTAGTCTTTCAGTCTAAGTGCTTTTACTCAAGCAGTATAAGGATAAAATTCAGACATATGACAGTTCTACTTACTGGTTATTTTACATCCACAGCATATGATGATTTTTAACAGTATGATACACTGCTACAGATTATTATCATACGATATATAATCTCCCCCCTGAACAACTACAGGAGTAAGATTCTACTTATGCCTTAATGCAGCAGAAATAATAACCCAAAAATGTGCTAATTAATACTATAACACGCATTAGTTTTGCTAATTTTTATGTACTCAAACATTCGGAATGCAGATATTTTACTTGCATAGGGGTTTTTTTACACTGTGGTAGTGGAACTGAATATGTCTCCACCACTACTTACCATTTAATTCAGCTGAAAGACCAAGTGATGGGTCCAAAAAGCTGCACTCTCATTGCTTGTTTTCCGGGGATTTAGTTTTGTTTTTCATTTAATGAGTCTGTTTTGCAGCTGCACCTCACAGGTGACACCGTTCATTCAAATGCACCTGAATGTACACAATGGTGAATGAGAACAAACCAATTTATTGGTAATCACTACAACGTGGGGCCAAATCCCCGTTTAATCCCTTTCCTAGAAAACTGGCAACATGAGATACGGAGACGGATGTTCATTGCTCTCTCCTCACCTTCCTCCTGGCTGATGGTGACGATGGGGCTGCTGAGCTCTAAGCCCTCGTCCCCATTAGAATTAACGGCCCTGGCAGCACACTGAACCCTGGAGCCAGCCTGGAAGTAGACCGAGTCCAGTGTGATCATCTTGGAGGAGGTGAAGAAGGTGTCAACGTCCACCTCCCTCATGGGACTGGTCACGCCGTCGGGGCCGGCTGGGGCGCTGATGAGCCAGCGGTAGCGGGTCAAGGTGTTGTTGATCTGCTCGCTGACACAGATAGAGCCCGTCTTGTCGTAGTCTGGGTACTTTGTGTTGCAAGCCTGGAGGAGGGATAAGGAATTTAGCAGGAGTGGGCTGGGTGGGCAGGGGCAGCAGAGCGATAGGAAAGATACAACAGATGCCGGAGGACAAAAGGAGAAAGAGGTTTAGAATACAAATGAGCAAAGTGGCTGTTGCCGAGGAAATGCAGATGTTTCAGCGAGATGTGTTTTTGTATGAGTTCTCACAATTGTTTTGTTTTTTTGTTTTTATTATTATTAGAAAGACAGAGATATTGGATGGAGGGAAAGCTTTGAGGTGTTTCTGTGGATATGCTGCCAAACCTGTTGACACTGCGGCCACCTTGTGCAGCACTCAAGACTTCAATTTTGACAAGACTATTTCATTTTGTCTTCCCAGGGAAGCTTCTACGCAGCTGACCACAACACGGGGAAAGAAGCAGGCGCACAAACAAACACATGCACAAACACACACACACACACACACACACACACACACAGTCCCAGCCACAAATATCAGTCACCAAGGAAGCAAATGACTTAACACATCAGGAAAATCCATTTAAGTGTCCCTCAGAGCCAAGTGATTCTCCTGTGCATAAAAAGAACAGTGGCCCACTAAACTGTGTAATGTGTCTTTTAAGGACGGAGCGGCAAACTCTGGAAGGACAGTTTACCTTTGGCTGAGGAAAAAGTACGGATCCGGAGGGATGACAGTGTGCACTCCGCCCCCCCAGAGAATGTGGGTCCTGATTAGGGTCCTGCTACCTCATTACAGAAAAGGCCTAACATACTCCAAACTTAGAGTTTGCCAGGGGCCGCTGGAGCGTTCTCTTTTTTGGAGAGTGACCGATTCGATTCAATTCGATTCAGTTCGATTCAACACCGAAGATGATCTCTAAGCCGCTGGCCTTGTCCCTGAATATTGTTTCGGTTTGACTCACTGTCACACAGACGACCGGGTAGCCGGCTGGTGGGTGGAGGTTGTCTGGCGTCCTGGCGACATTGTCGTAATGGAACAGGGACACCACATGGGGCAAGGAGGGGAAGGTGACGTCAGCCATGCTGTCGGTCTCCTCGATGTAAACTATCACTTTAGTCACCTGTTCCAGGAAAAAAAAAGGAAAGAAAAGAAAGAGGTTTAAGACCTACTGAGAACTACTGACAAAGACACCGTGGAATAGATGTGTTCACGGACAAGGTCGATTCTTGGCTTCTGTTTCAACTCCCTCTCCCATTTCTCTCTCTCTGCCTCTTTATTTCCACTTGCTGTGCTTTTTTCTTTTTTTTTTTTAGATAATCTATTATTTATTGTGAAATGCTTTCATCACTCTTTTGGCTGCCGTTATCAGGGCTGGGACACCCATGTAAAAAGAGATCCCTCATTTCACTGGGACTGACCTGGATAAATATGGGTCAAATCAGAAAAAAAAAAGAAAAAAGAAAGTTTTTTTAAATCACTTTACTTTTTCATCAAGCTGAAATTCAATAACTGTCTGTTTGGATTTTGAGTGACTGTCGTGTGACGGTTAAGCACGGAACACATCTCCCGACCTGAGTTTCAGCCACCATGTTTTCATCAGGCTTCAGGTGGAGAGTAAAGGCTTCCCTCATCTCTCTGACGCCGTCAAAAAGCACCTCCACCTCCACCGCGTGTTCCTTGTCCCCCTGTTTGAACTCAATGTCTGGGCACACACAAGCAGACACACACATGTGGACACACATGAACACCAGAAAAAGTAGGTTAACGTGTAGCTAAATAACTGTATATACAACACACAATACAGCACAAAGACATTATTATTAAGTGTAATGCGCTGATGGTTCTGGCAAAGTGAGTGATTTTTTTGTTGGTTTTATATATATATATATATATATATATATATATATATATATATATATATATATACACACACACACACACACACACACACACACACACACACACACACACACACACACACACACACATATATATATATACATACAGACATTTATATATAGGTGTTAAAGTATTCAGGTGACATTAAAGCCAAGTTTTGCTTAGTTGAGGTTTCTATTTGCATAATGCCAAAGGTGGTCCACCTACTTGCGAGGTAAGAAATAGAGCTTTGCATCAGAAATGTGCTGAGAAAATACCTTGCAAAGTGAGAAATTCAACGCTGTATGATTCAAAACTGCTGTGAGATTTCCCACTATTTGAACGGCAGGTAGGCAGGTTTGATTTGAATAGACTGAATGTATTCGCATAAATATTTCAAGCCTTGATTAAGCTAAGAAAGGTTCACTGCACTTAAAGCTGAGTGGATAGACAGGAGGATTTCACTCTGCTGACAAAGCATGAAAAAAAAAAAAACCCAACAACTGAAATCCGATTGAAAATTTCATGACTGAACTACTGAGGAAATAACCCTTCACCATTTAGTATGAAATTAAGATTAATTACCCTCCCCAAAATAAATCCCTAGGCCCACTTTCATTAGCTTTACATCCCCATAGGGAGCCTTGTTTCACACTTGTCAAAACTTCTCTTATTAGCTGCTGTGAATGCATAACAGGAATGTATCAGGATAACCGTAATCCAGTTAAAAAAAAAAAAGGGATGCATCTTTTGAAGTTTTCGACCAATAGTCTGATGCATCGATGAACGAGTCCCTGATTTATTAATTATCTTATTTTCTACTTGCACCAATTGGCCAATAAAAGGGAAGAAGAAGAAGAAGAAGAAGAAGAAGAAGAAGAAGAAGAAGAAGAAGAAGACAGAAAGCCAATGAAACAACGAAGAAATAAAATCATAAAAAAAGGTTCTGGAGTTCCTTCATTGTCAAAGTCAAAGTACTGTTGCACACTATTGCTTTTTAATTGCAGCATCACACAGTAGCCTTCACCCTGGGAGACGATGTGTTTAATGACGACGTGTTTAAGGACGACGTGTTTAAGGACGACGAATTAAGGTTTACCTTGAGAGACGGGGTAGTAGTCCTCCCCTGAGACAGCTGACCCGTCTTTGGTGTGAACACGGACCACTGACACCTTTGATGTGTCACCCACTCGTACCACAGGGATCCTCACAGTTGCCATGGCACCGGCCTCTTTTGGTTCACTAACACTGAACTTGGTTTCCAAAAAACGGATGATGGGTTCTAACGGGAACAGAGAGATGGACGGAGATATAATGAAATCCTAGCACATTGTTAGGTTATGGAAGAAACATTTTAATCACAACTCATTGAATTATCACTGCTGATGAAAATCATGAATTGAAACCACACATGTGCAGGTACACTCTGCATTTCCTTTATGCTCCATATTCATTAGTATTTTCTAAGTGTAATTGGATTGAATACCTTTTATTTTACCATAAGTTTATTTTCTGCCTTTCCTCCACCACCGTCTCCCCCTCCTCTTCTCACTTACTGTCAGCTGTGTCCTTGATCTCCACCAGGGTCTCATTCAGGGCCCCCACCGACGCGCCAAACTGTGAGTTGCTCTTCGGGCTGCCCAAGACCAACCGCAGCTCCTCGCCATCTTCGTACAGCGTGTCATCAACTAGTGACAGAACGCACAGCTTCTCTGCCTCACCTTGAGTGAACAGCAAGGCGGTGATGACGGGACATGTCAAAAAAATTTGAGGTGGAAGAAGAAGATAGAATTAGTTCTGCGCGGTGATTCTTTTTTTCTTTTAAAGGATAAAAAGTCATTTTTTTAATGTAATTTTTTTCCCCCCGTTCGCTCGGTTCCCCCTAGAGTTCATCGGAACTGTTAAGATACATTTTGCAAAAAGAGAAAGAAAAAAAAAATATAAAGAAATACTGAAAATGACAGCTCAGTAGGGAAGGTGTGGAAGATGGTTAAACTTGCAAGCCCTTGCTGTATCTGTTGATTTTGGAAAAAAAAAAAAAAAAAATGTGACAAAAAAACCCAGAAAATTCCTGGATGAGCTGACAAAAAAAACCAAAAAGAGAAAGAGAGGATATATGTGGTGCACTTAAAGTACCTGGTAAGAAAGTGACGATGGACGCATCCGTGTTGGGCCGCTCATCGAAGTCAGAGGCCACCTGTGCAGAGCCCTGACGGGTGTAGCAGCGGACGGTGGACTCGTGTCTGATGTCGCCGCTGCGGTACACCGTCGCCGCGATCCGACCGTCGCTCTCCTCCCCGGCGTACGCCGGCTCGCGGAACTGGACCTTTGGCACTGTCGGTCAAGGGGAAAGCTCAGTCACCGCATGTGACAAAAGGCGGAAGCAACTGTCCTCCGCGCTGTCCGGGCTTAATTCTAACCGACTGAACCGATGCCAAAAGGCCAACGACAAAGCTGTCGCATCAAGCCGTCGTCCGACTGAACAAAAAGAAAAACGTGTAAAGAACGCGGTGAAACTACGAATACACAACAAGAAGGAAACTGACGACTTAATAATCAAATTGTGTATAGGAAAGCAGCTATATAAGCATAGATGTATAAAAGTGTAAAGAACTTGTCATGACGAGCTGTTCCCAAGTACTTTTTGAGACTTTCATATAGTTTTTCAACAAGTTACTTTCACTAATTGGAATAATTCTTTTTATGCAGATTTGACCCGAGAGGATGCAAGTAAACACGTAGATTATAGAAAATATCAATATGCAGTCAGATTGTTTCCTTTGAGCTAAATTCTAGCAAACTCTTCTAGTTCTATCAGCAGCGTGCTAACATGCTCAGCACCTTATACAATGACTGTTAGCATTGTATAATTTGCTAATTCGCTTTAAACAGAAGGTAAAGCCAAGGTACAGAGGAACCTTTAACCACCATAGGAATGGACAAATTTGGTTTTTTGATCTGGTGATGATGCTAAATAAAAAAAAATTAAAGATCAGCAGACTTACTACAATTTATCCTGGGGATGGAGGATCATGACTAAATTTATTGCGAATCCACTGAATAGATGTTGATGGTGAAAACCGCTGGTCGCACCAGTGGAAAAATCAGAGGGCTGTGAAACTCATTAGGGTTTATCTTCTGGGCACCCTGGATACCTTTACCAGATTTCACTGCAAATCATTCGGTGATTGTCAAGGCATTTCACAAAAAGCAAAAGGCCGACGTTGCCTCTCCTCCAGCTGTGCGGCTAGATCGTACATAAAACCATAAATACTGTGGGTGAGATAGATTCTAGGTAAAAGAAAATAACAATCGCTTACAGTCAGACACGGAGTCGTTGATGAAGACCGTAGCCTTCCCAGGTTCCCCCAGGATGCCGTGCACTGGCATACGCAAGACCAGCTCAAAGCTCTCAGTCCCTTCCAGCTCTGGCTGTCCCAGGTCATCCAGGATGGTGACCCTGAAGGTCTGCATGCTGACACCCGGGGCAAAGTCCAGGTTACGGCTGATGCCCACGTAGTCAATGCCAGCTGGAGGAAGGACGGAGAGCGGGACGAGAGGTCAGACGAACAAGGGCGGCGATAATCAGTCACAGGCAACACTTGCTTGGCCGCGGGAGCTTACCCTCGGCAGAGACGGGCTCGGCCTTGCGAGAGCGGACGGTGACCGTGCCGGTCTTGGACAGGTCGGTTCCCGTCCTCCACACTTTGACCTCCACATGTCCGTCGCTCTCATCTACGTGATACTCTAACTCTCCAAAGTAAAACACCGGAGCTGCGGAGCAAAGACAGCAAAAATGGAAGTGGTAATTATATTAGAATCTTGTTTATCATAGACTGTAGGTTTATAATTTCCCTGTTGATATAATTTCCAACTTGTTACCTCGTTGCTATTGTTTCCTGATTGAGTTTTACTCTATTTGACATCCTGCCATGAACTTTCTTGTCTGTTTGACATCAAATACTTCTTAAAGCTTGTTTTATTTTTTGATCAGTGCGTAATTATGGCACAGGTGAGTCAGCCTTTTTAACGCCTCATTAGCTGCCTCACGTTGCTTTGACACTCAAACTCAAACTCGGCGCCGATGCCTTTTTACTTCAACCTCAGATGACCCACCTTTTTGCGGCCGGGTTCGTATTTTCAACTCTGTTACTTTACTTTTTGTTCGGTATTAATGTCACTCCTCTTCTCTTCTTATGCATGCACCTGTGGTAACATTAGACCTGTCAGCGGCCACCCGCGCTCTGACATGATTCATTTGTAAAGACAGCAGCCGGACACAGAGGTCCAACAGCGACAGCCCATTAGTCTGAAGTTAGACTGCAGGGAAGCGTGACCTCTCAACCTCTTCTCGGCCTCTTATCCAACCTCATTGTTGTCATTCCTCTGACAAAATTTTTTTTTTTTTTTAAAAAAACCCACTAAGTACTTTTCATAAAAAGAGATAAAAAAAACTGAGCACTGAGAAAACAATGTGTGTATTTCTGTTCATTTGTGTGTGTGTCTTTTTCTGAATGTGGTATTGTGAGTCGGTGAGACGGAGAGAAAGCAGCTCCCTAGATTGCTGAAAGGCTTGTTTGAACTGGCACTGTATCTTGAGGCAGCAAAGTGGTGGCAGTCCGATGTGTATTTGACAGCTTCATCTCTCGCGAAGCCGCCCCCCCCCCAAAAAAAACCCGTCAAGTCCAAAAAAACTGACAGAATAAAAGTTCCTGTCTCCCGTTTTTAAGCTGCCACACACACTCTCTCTCTCTCAGCTCCTTGCTTATATTCTTGCATACAATCCAAAAATAGCATGTTTTATATAAATTTTTTTGTGTCACGATCAAACACTGCAGCAGTCCGGAGGATTTTTTTTTTTTTTCTTTTTCCTGAATATTACTTTACTGGTATATAAACTTTCATATTTTATTTATATACCTTAACTGGGCCAGATAACAAAAGCTAAGCATAGTGTACATAATGGAGGGGACTGAGGAAAATTACTGCAGTTACATTTTGACTCTCAACTTGCCGATATCCTGCCAGGATCATGCATCAAATGCAGCCTTTTCTCTCAAATGACTTGTTTCCTCGGCACATGGGCCTTTATCTCGTACCTTTTCTCCTCCTACACAGTCGGCTTTACCTCACAGACGCAGCGCTGGTTTGTAATTCAAATAGAATTTATGCATTTACACAGTGGTAGAGTAAAAAAAGGAATTACTGATTGTGTAGGTGGGTTAGAAAAAAATCTGATCAAATAAAATGGGGAGTTATGGGTTTTTTTTCGGTGGGTAATTATTCCTGTTAGGTTAATGCACGCCTCCAAATTAATATCGGAAACATGTCGCAAATCTGTAAACGTTACACGAAAGCGAGTCTGGCACACATTCCTTTTGTGCTCGGGGAGGAAACTCCTGCTCCAGCGCCGATACACAATTCTGGCGTTCACACGTGTCCCGATTGAGCCCGGGGGACGGCGAATTCTTGACACCGCGAGGGGAAGCTGAGTGATGAAGGATGAGTGAGAGCTGCATCCTCTCTCCCCTCTGGGGCCACACTGGTGGTTTATCACTCTGATGTGCGTGTGTGTGTGTGTGTGTGCGTGTGTGTGTGTGTGTGTGTGTGAGGGCTTGGGGGAAGGAAGGCGTAAAGCCAAATTGTGATAATTGCTGTGTTCGGGTGTCCGTAGCCATTTGTGTGTCACTACACCTTTAAATACCGTTTATAGTGCATTCTCAGCTGTCTGCTAAAGAAGGGCCCCTTGCTTTTAGAAGATCCTACAAGTTTGTCGGTAAATATTACACCTGGAACTTAAGGAGCTTTTCGTTGCTGCGTGGGTTTAAAATGTCATACATGAGAGAGATTTTGCAATGATTAAATAAAATTGAAAAAAATCAGCAACACACATCATGATTATGTTAATGTTTTCTTACTTTTCTCTAACATTTGCCTTTTGCTGTCAAATAGTGGTCAGTTCTACCTTCTAAGGCCTCTAAAAACTAATAAAATAAAATACAACTAATTGGCTGGACTGGTCACGATAGATTTTTTTATCCTCTGTTCGTTTCGTTTTAACATTCAGATTCACGTTGTATGTAACAGGAGGCCTAATTAGGAGAGGAAGCGAAGGCTCTGTGAGAGAAGGAGCTATAACACAATTTGTCGCTTGTTTGCTAACTGAGGACATAAGGTGAAAGATGACCTGTGCATAGAATAGAAAAATTTGTGCTGAAAATTCTTTGGTTTGAGGAAGGAATGTGTTGCTCTGGGATGACAAAACAAAAATCTCTCCATTTCTTACCCTGCTGCAACCCCCCCCCCACACACACACACAAAGGGGAAAAATAGCCCCATTTATTAAAAACAAGGCCGTGACATACAACCTAGTTAGCGATTCTGCTATTTTGGCCACTGCGATAAACAGTAACGCTGCCTTAACGGTGATGTGGGGGACTCTGAGCTAATCCACAACCCAAACAAACTCAGCCGTGGCCATACGTGCCCGACTCGGAGAGCGTGATCGCGCTCTCTCTCTCCTTGGCGGTGAACGAGGAGACGACAACGTTCACTTTGAGTCAGAGTGTGCAGTCATGCGGAGCGCAGCATGCAGGGAGACAGGTACTGTAGAGTTTAATCCGATAAAGTACTAAATCTAGCAGACACCCCTGGGCCTTGGGTTTTTGTTTTGGTTCTTTTATTTTTTTTTTCTCCAGCTAAAGTGAGAGAAAGTGTTGGAGAGAGGAGAGAGAGAGAGAGAGAGAGAGAGAGAGAGAGAGAGAGAGAGAGAGAGAGAAAGTGATGGCGGCAGGGAAAAAGATGGAGAAGAGAAACTGGCAGAGTGAACCTGACTTTGACCCGAGGGGAAAGGAAAAAAAACCCAAAAGACGGGGCTAGAGAGAGCCACAGCAGTCACACTCTTGGCCGCTCAAGTGCTCTCTTTCCCAACGCCTGCCTTTGATTGGGAATCTGGGGGGTAAACGCCGTGCGGGCGTGCAAACACATGTGCACAGCAGACGCCGCCCGCGAGTAATCGCGGAGCCCTCTGACTTTGGTTTCGATATTTCCTCCTCCCCCTTCCTCGGCGAGCCGAGGTTGAACCAAAGCGAAGGAGGCTGCGGTCTGATTGCCTGGGCGTGCGCATTAGAGCGCCGGCAGACGGTGTACTATCCTCTGGGAGGCTAAAAACGACACATCATCTCTCGCCGGAGTCGGTCTTTCACAAACACATTTCCATTCCTTTGAACTCACAACCATGACTGAAGTCTTCTGACAATTTACCAACAATCAGGCATGTGTGTCACGCTTTCTTGTTAACTAGCCCCCAGATGCCTCCACGCGCCGATATTCAATTTGGCACAATTGTTTGTATCCCTAAATGAGTTTCTCAGTTGTAAGTCCTCATTGTTTTATTCATCCCACTCTGCAGTCTGGAAGTAGCATGACAGGTCGTCTCTGACACTATTCTTTCCAATACAAACAATGTATGACAAAATGAAAGCGCTACGAAAGAGGAATGCTGAGCGTCTTCTCAAAGAGAAACTAGTCATCGACGAATAAATGCATTTTTGGGCTGAAGAAACTATAGCAATGTGTCGGTTACACCATTTGAGGCAAAATTATAGTCTACTTGGCCTAGTATTTTCACCCTAATGAAGAACCTGCAAGGTCAGAAATCAAATGGCATTTGAGCCAATTTTCAGACCCAATAAAGGCTCTTAACATAACTCCTCTCCTTGTGCTGCCTGAGGAAGGTTTTCCTTTCTTTCCTCTGTAGGAATTCGAGATGGCAGCTTAAGTTAGACCCTTAATTTCCTCTACAGAGTATAACGAATAACAAGGTCGCCGTCTTCTTGATAAGGTAAGAGAACGCAGGAATAAAAGGGGTGAAAAAATAAATTCAGGGCACATTTGTGTTAATACTTTTTAGCCAGTGAAGATGACCATTTTTTCTTTGTTGGACTAAATGTGCTGCAGGTCAATTAGACTTTCTTGTTTATTTGTTGATGCGTCTTCCTCAGATCTCATCTTAAAATATTGGGGGCACTTTGGTGCTTTAAGTGTTTATTAGACTCAACTAACAAGAAAACAGGGCAATTTTTCTTACAGTTCGCAGTTGTCCACATAGATGGCGGATCGATAGGTGAGCTTACCAGCTTTTGCAATGACAGCCACTGTGTGCATAAGGACAGGAAAGCCCCCCTTCAAACTATCTATATGGCTGTGATGATGTGAAGTCAACCCCTTTGTTACACTCCTACTATCTGACCCAAATTTATTACACCACAGCACCCTCATCTCCTTGAAGAAGAAAGTATGACTTTTATTGTAACAATCTATAACATGGCATTTAACAAAAAGAAAAAGAAAAAGAAAAAAAAAACATTCAATCTCTCCAAGTCTATAAAGTGAATCAATACAGAATAGTGAGATGGTGGGAAACGCCTGCAGATTGGAATAGGTATTTCCCTGCAGGCTTGTCTGTCCCAAGACAAATCTCCAACACATTCCTCTGCCCCTCAGAAGATGCAGTCTACTTTGTCCGAGCCACGCTGCAACACGATGAAAGCAGACCGGGGACATGTGTGATAATGTGGTCCCACTGGGGCCCCACGAGAATTCTCCGCTGTAATTAAAACACGGTCTGAATGACTCTGAGACGGGGGGTTATTCCATCTGTCTCCCGCGGGTGCGACGGGTCCACGTCGCGATGTTTTCAGCAGTCTTATCCGCCACGTCTCGGCAAGCGGGTACATTTGAAAACAAGCCTAATTAAGTCCCCGGTATAAAGGCTCCGGTGACAACTCTAAACACCAGGACTCCTAGCACTGCGAGTTCGGACCCGCAAACTCTGTTCATATGCGGCTGTGTGTCTGCATATGTGCACGTGTTGTTTAACCCACATACAAGCACTAAAGCAGAACTAAATTATACCCTCTCAGCCTCTCGTTGGAGATTTCACCTCGACCTCTCATCTGGGCAATTAGGGCACATTCAAAGCCTTTCACCAGAGCCTGACGCTAAATTTTTTCTTAGAAATGCTATTTGAACTTTCACAGGAAAAGAAATTACTGGGAACAAAAAAAAAAGGATAAAAAGTGACTGAGTAGGAACAGGGACAAACCTAATACCCAACGATTGACAGACATGCAGACATATGATGAGCACGCGCATTATCAGCATCGGCGAGCCTCACCATCATCCAAGTCCTCCAGGATGTTGACTTTGGTGGTGGGGTAGTGCATCCCCAGACGTCCCCCGACGGGCAGCGACAGAGTGACGTTGAAGCTCTCCTCCGCCTCGTACAGAGAGTCGTCGATGATCACCACGCGGCACGGCTTCTCCCGCTCACCCTTGTCGAAGCGAAGGATGCTGCCGTGCTCCTCCGGGCGGGAGATGAAGTCCGAGTAAGACAGGACGGTGGTGGGAATCGTCCCTGAGGCGGACCCTTCAGAGGGACGAGAGGCGAGGTGAGGACGGTGACGGGGGCTCGAGGAGTCGGGGGCGTGAAAAGATGTCCGACTTATAAAACCTCTAAATGATCGAAAATACATATTTGAAGCATGACAGTGTTTCGAAAAGCATCACTTATTTTTTAGGAATAAAGTGATCAGCTTTAGGCACCTTTTAAGCTATAATGGATTAACTGAATTTAAAATAGCAGTCTAAATATATAAAGACAAATTCATATTTAACTGGATTTCATGTAAAAAGTGTTTGGATGAAGTTCAGTAAATTCATAGTGGGGTCGAATACATCAATTAAAAAACGATACCTCTTTTTCTTTAGCACATGTTGCAGGCAGCCTTTGTGACCACCGGTATTAAAATACATTTTTTTTCCCTCCTTTCGGTTTGATAAAATTCAGACTGTCAAAGCAGCCATTATTACGTGTGAAGGCTTGACCTTAAATTACAGCGAAGCCCATCAAGGTCGGTCAGAATATGAGTTTTAATATCGGAACACAATGGGAACAGACCAACCCCACGGGGTTTTTTTTTTCCCAAAAATGATGCCTGTGGTGTAGCCACTGTAGAGTTCTGACATTTAACAATGGTGCCGTCATTAGTCTAATCAGTGAATGCATGAGCACTTCGTGTTATGTCTAAATTTATTTCATGGGACTTCGCTTCACGAGGAGAACAGAGAGGTGAAGACCTGTACTTTTTTCCACACATTGTCACCCTAACCTGCTGCAAACAAGTAAATGAAAGGGATTTGCGAAATATCACAAAGGGAGTGGAGCTGTTGCGGAGTTTGTGCGGAAGCGCGACGTTGCTCTGAATAGAGTATTGTAAAACCTGGAAAGGGCAACAGTTTAACAGCTAATTGTGATACCACTGAGCTTATGCTGTTACTTTTTATTTGTGAAAATGTAAATCTGGTGTCAGCCTCCTCTTTCCCAGCGCCGTGTTTCAGACACACTCCACCATACGCGTTGATTTATTAACATTACATTATAACAATACGTGTACTAGTATTAAATGGACTCAAATGGACTTTTCAAAGACGTGAAGAGAAAGATAATTCAAACAGGAAAGAATCAGAGAAAAAGACTAAAACCTGCGATCATTCTCAAATTAATTGACAGGTCTTTTATAATGCAGGACCCCTAAGGGACAATTAAAACTGAGTTATGGTGTGTTTGCATCCGTAAGGTTTAGATATACAGCAGTAAAACTGAATGATGTTTTCAATTATGATCATCTGAGGAACATAAAATGCTAATTTTCCATCTATACGTCAAAGTCCTCAATTATGCGCATTAGACCAGCAGGCAGGCAGCCAGGTGGGGTTCGCTGAGGATAAACGGGTTAGATGAGGTGAAAAAAGGCCAGTCCATACCCTGCTGTGTGTAGCACACCACCATGAGCTCCTGGCTAATGTCGCCGCTGCGGTGCACCGGGATGAAAAGCTCCCCAACATCTTCCTCCACTGAGTGGACCTGCTCGGGGAAGAACACGGTCGACTCTGTTTTCAGAGAAAAGAGAGAGAGACAGAGAGAGACAGAGAGAGAGAAAACGAGTGAGGGGAGTCAGAGGGATAGAGAAAAGGGTAGTGATATGCAGAGCAGTCTTCAAAAATCCACGGCACATTAGGCCATCGAGAACAGATGCAGGCTTTTGTTCTGGCTCTGCATTAAGTGGGCTGCAGCTGACTTTTCTTTCTTTATCATCTTTTTAAAATGTATTTATTTTTTCACTCAGATCTATTGAAGCTGGGGTCCTGCGGTGTGCTTATCCACCTTCACACCGTCAAATATATAACTCTCCTCCGCAGTTTTCAGTTTGACGCGGCCAGAGGTGCTCTTCAAAGAGACCCCTCCGGAAGTTTTTCTCACTGCCCAGTGTGTCACAGACAATTACACATGCAGGCCTCCCTGCTCGTCCCACGGAGCTAGTCGGCTGGGAGCGTCATGCATCAACTGCTCTCCACACACACACACACACACACACACACTCACACACACACACACACGGGGTGGGGGGGGGGGTTTGGCCAAACCGTCACCCTTACTTTCTTCCTCTCTTTCTCCACTCCTCTCTCCATCTGTGAGAGCAGTCCGTGATGGAGAGAGAGACTTAGAGCCAGTGAAAGCACCATCTATCAAAGCACAGAAGTTACTGGCATAATAGAACCAATAAATGTTGGAGCTATTTTCCACAGACGCACTGGGACCAATAAAAACACAGAGTGGACTGAGCTCCGGCTTGTCCCAGATCTTCTTGGTAGTCTGTGTACCCCCCCACCCCCACACCCCCGAGTGAGAGATGAATGAATGAACCATGGGAACTGCAAGACACTTGTGGCTGCCTTGTACAACATAAAAAAACTTGCATTAAAAGGGCAAATACCACAGAAAATGAGAAATCTGAAAAAAAAAACAAAAAACAAAAAACAAAACAGATCTGGATGTTTGATTCAACACCCGGCGTAAAAAGAGATCAACACTTGAGATGAAGTTGTCAACGTAAGACAATCATACACACTGCAGGGGTTCAAACATTTCTCTCCACGTGTGGTGAAACTCCCTAAATCATTCTCCCTCCTCTCAATCTTCTCCCCTCTCCTCCATTTCTGTTTTTTTTTTTTCGGTGCTGTCCACAATTTGCCACTCCCCGGGGAGCACAGGTGCTCTTAGCAGGGAATTAGGGTCCACTGCCTACCTATTCCACACACGCATGCACGCACACACACACGCACCCACACACACACACACACACACACACACACACACGCACACACACGCACATGCACGAAAACTCCATCCTGATTTTTTTTTTTCTCTCTCGCCGCACTGCACACCGTCTTTCACATTTCACCTCACACTTCGTTCTTCTAGCGCATCTAAATCCATCCCCCGGGATTAGATTTTTGGGCCAAGTGGGTCAAGTTCATCTCCTGGAGGAAAACACCCAGTCATTTTTAAAAACATTAATGGGGAGAAAAAAAAACAAAAAATCACAGAGGCTGTTAAAATACTGGATGTACCTGATCATGTTTTTCTCTTGTCAAAAAAAAAAAAATTAGTTTGGCTTTTAATTCTGTGCATAGAACTTCTCCATTATTGATAACTTCATGAATATTCTATGGATGCAGGGATATTTTATTTCTACTGTTTGGTTGTGGCTTTGATAGTTGCACGCTTTACTCATTACCAGTTTGTAATGCTGGTTATGCCCATCAGCTAAATACCTCAGATGTAATTGTAAATGTAAAACAAACGTGCCTCTAGATCCCTGCAGGCGATGGCACCTTGTAACTAAACACAGCCCAAACACCGTATCAAAGTAACGACAGCCTCACATGGTTCAGTCCCTCATTTTATGTGCCCTACATCAGTCAACGCATTCTACATCCTAACTGAGACAAAGCACTTATAATTACACAGGAACCGACTGCAGCTGGCCTCCCCACAAACACAGTACAACAGAGAGAGCAGTTCTTCATCATTTAGTGGAATGACCTTGACGCAAAATGCAGTAGAGTAACAGCTCTATTGATATATAGCGCCCTCGCTGTAGAGGAAGCAAGAAAAACTATCGCCGGCTAGACGGCACTGCTGCTCACAGCAAGCAGTTTAAAGGCAGGCGACCACCTTCATCTTTAGTCGACATTGTGCAAGAATTACATATGAAAGAAAAAGTTATAAAGTTTGGGAGGAGGAGAGCCAGCCCATCAGACCCTGTAATAAAACAAAAGTTTGTTATCGCTAGAACACTAAGTGGGTGTACGAGAGGAAAACGCACTACAGGACAAGCTCGCTCCTTGTCATTAACTAAAGTTGCAACAGGCCATTGAAAAAGGGTCGGAGAGAGTATGCGTTCTTACAGTTGAAAGAAAAAGAGAACAATATAGAACAGCTCCAGGGTTTCATATAGACGGAGACTATCTGATGCTGTTAGAACAGACCCAGCTTGTAATGCTCCCCTTAATTTTGGAGCACTTTTTGGTTAGAGCTTAGTAATCCGCTCTCCTCCTCTAGAGCCGATATTAGCCTAGCTGACAGGTCCTCCGGGGAGGGGAATCTACAGGGTATCCAGAGGAGCAGACAAAGCCGGTTTTCATCATTAGAGAATGAAGCTGGAGTACAGCTAGTGCCAAAGGCATTGCTAAAGCTTCGCTGGCCCATTAGAGTTCAGAGTGGCACATCTCTGTCACATTAGACAGTCCCCGGGGATGGCGGAAAACAAACTAGCCCCTGCCCTCCGCACACACCATAATTAACCCACGGGGGAGGACAGACTGAAGGGGACGAGTGCAGGTTGGGGGGGGCCGCAAGACGCAGTGAAAGAGAGAGGAGAAGACAGTGATGAAAGCAGCTGTTCTGTGTCACAATATGGGAGGCTTCAGTGTTTCCATATCTGTTACGCATCTATAATTACTTAAAAGTTGTACTAAGGAGGGGAGTAGTGCTAAGGAAAAAAAGAAATGTGAACGTAAAAAGCCTGACAGGAGTAAATCTAGCCCTGATGGAGCAGAGCAGCCACATTGTTGCACTACTCAATATTCCATTAACATTTCAATTTGCAGGCAAAGACACAAGAACACCGAGAGTGAAACTGGCAGAGAGGGAAGATTGTTTTGTGTATTCGTTTAGTGTGAGACGGTATCCAACCTAAGTATCAGTGTTCGCTGGTAAACAGCGATACAAGTATTTCAGAAGAGACCAAAGTACTCAAAATGCAGCCCGTTGGCAAAATTTGGCCAATTCATAACCTTTCATTTGCCCTCTTGATGATGGACAATCAAATATACAAGTAACTCTCATTATGCTGCTTTTCTTAAAATGTCATTTGGCTTTTAAGAAGTAAATATTCTGCCCAGTAAAAACAACCAGTGAAATGGTAAAATGGCAAAAACATCACAACAAGCTTCTCCTCCTTGCCTGAGGGAAGATTTGACACGAAGCTGTATCTCCAGTAAGCAATGTCTGTATTGACAATATTCTTCATTCTGTGCGCGCCAAGTTGACTGTTGCTTCAAATGTGGAACATGGTAAAGGGCTGTGCTTTTTTCATTGCTGTGTAACAGGAGTACTTGAGTGGCAGCTGGGATTCTGTGTGGTCCACATTGTAAATGTCAGAATCCTCAGTGTATCTGCCGTCGTCTTTCTCTGTTCAGGCGGGCAAAGCAAACGCCTCTGGTTCGGATATGTTTTATTAACTTGTATTTTCAATTCTCCATATATAAAAAAAAAAACTCCACCAACATTATGTGCCGGGGGTAGATCTTTTACTTAAATAAAAGAGGCACTACCGCAGTGTAGAAATACTCTGTTATAAATGTATTCCAAATTTATTAGCTGAATAAATCATGTGAACCTGTCAAAAAAGCTCTCAGATAAATGTTGTGGACTGAAAAGTGCAATACTTATGCCCAAAATGTAGTGGAGATGAGGTTTTAAGAAGCATAAAGCATTCCAGTTAAATGCAAGTACTTCAAAACTGTAGTTTAGTACAGAACTTGAGTATACGTACTTAGTTACTTATCCCCACCTATTGTCCCCACAAAAGATTATTCAATGGCCTATAACTCTAAAACTATCGTGTTCCCACGAGCATTACTGACCGTCACTGGGATCCAGGATCTCAACTGTTGCTGCGGCGGGGAACTCCATCACTCCCATCACCGGCTCCGACAGCAAAATCTGGAAGGTCTCCGACTGTTCATACATCCCGTCGGCCAGGATCCTGACCCGCCACGTGGCTCTGGTCTGTCCCGGGTTGAACTGGACCTGCCTCTGGGACTTACCTTTGAAATCCTCCTCTTTCTTTGCACTGCCATCCTGGGTGCCAATGCCTGAGATATAAAGGAAGAGACAAGACAAGCAGGCCAGATGAGTTTTGAGAAAAGAGAAAAAAAAAGAAAAAGAGAGAGACAGACAGACAAGAAGAATCGGAGACAAAGAAAACGACCATGAAAAGGTGACAGGCGGGAGAGAGAAACAGATGAAAAACAGATTAGATATTCACACCCTTTAATGTTGTTCAGAGAGCGGTGTGAAAAGAGCGATGCATCTATTTTTCTTCACTGATCACTCACACAGCCTCAGAAAAGTGTGAAATGATTCTGTGACTGAAGCATTTAAATAAGAATATTCACCTTACAGAGACTGATTAGCTACCATGGCTGTTTCCCGAGTGTTAGTGTTAGGTATGCATGTGAATGTGTGCGTGTGTGTGTCAGTTTCTTTTCTCTTCAAATGTCTCGTGTTTCATTTATAATAAGTCTTTCATGTGAATCCACCTTACAGGGATCCATCTAACATTCATGCTCGTCGATACACCCTCTTCAAAGCAGGAGAGCTTACTGGCTCCACTGGGTTTCACATAAAACACACATCAAGGAGTCCCAGATGGCATTAGCCACACAATAATAAATTACATTTGGAAATATGCTGTTCATATCCCTTTGTCTGCATTCACAGTGCCTCGTGAGAACAACGCGAGCAGATTCATGCCAGGTCGATGCAGGCGGCTGTAAATAAAAGGGATTTGTTTTCTTTTGTCAGACTGGATACATTAGATTATATACACAGTAAAATCGGAGAGGCGAGTATTGTATGCAAATTGTAAGCTGGAAATAATCACACACGCAGGAATACGAACTTTTACACAGTCACTCTCATTAACGTTACTGTGCCTTTGAGGACCTACAGTGATTGTAATAATTCACAAACCCCAAAAGCAGAGAGGAATACTGTAATCAAAAGCCCTTAGATCGTTATAAATGGCTTTTGGTATAGGCTTTGCCTTTCTGGGTTTGATTTAGGGCTATTTTTTTGTTTTTATCTAGAGCGAGTGGCCTAATGTGCTGCAGAGAAAAATGGAGTAAATAGGTGCTGGTTGTACCACGACAAATGTTTTTCTTCAATCGTCCAGCAGTTACTTCTCTGAGGACTCAATGTTCCGGACCAGTTTCTACAGCAACAGCACTAAAAGAGAGGTCCAGAGAAGCCGGTTTTTGCCCCGGTGGTCATCACAGCCCACCCTGATGCAACGCTCACATCTCACATTTGATCTGAGCATCATATTAAAACATGACACCATCTGTTTCTCTGATTTTTCTCAAAAGCCGAACCATTACAAGACCAAAAAAAAAACCAACCCAAAACACTTCTACTAGGGCTGTTGAAAGCCTTTCAAGGAAATCTGAGACATGGCAACACTATGCTCAATTGCTTTCAAGCTTTGTGGTCTCACCTGGGTCAAGTTTTCTGAGGTAACAGTCGTACACTGGATTTTGATATTTCACATGTAGAGATGAAAATTTCACCTTTTTGGTACAGGAGGGGCCATGACTATCATTAGCCAGTTTAATTCAGTATTACACGAACAATCTTGTCTGGCACGTTAATATTAACGTCATGAAAGGTTGTCTAGTTTCTTTATGAGAAATGTGTGGATGTATTAGGGTTAGGTCTCCTGCTTGGGAAAAGATTCACAGCCAGCGCCTGCATGGATCAGTTCCTGTGAAAACCTTCGTGCCTGATTTGAATCCTGTGCCAGAAAGCCAGACTCAACTAACAATGAGGGCTACATATACACGGAGAGAAGCAGTTAAGAGAATGCAAATACATTGTGACGCTATTCCTGAAAAAAACATTGAAAAAAACAAAAAACAAAACACGGCTGATATAATGAAGGATTATAACTTTAATGAGGTGAGGACTAGAAAAGTTTCTTCAGAGCAGATGGTTTCTATCTGTCTTATCTTTCTATCCTCACAATCAGTTAATCCACATCAAGCGAAACACACATGAAAAAAAAAAATCCCACCTACAGGAAAGGGGAAAGTGTTGATCTTTAAAAGGCGGAGCCTCGTCGCGCCACCGTCGCTGGACTCCCTGCCGGGCAGAGACACACCTTACCTGGAGTAGCACCGGGGTTCCTTCTCAGCAGGTGGAAATATACCCTTCCAAGGCCTTTTGATCTCTATGGTTGCTGCTCCTCAGCGCTACAGTCCCTCGTGTTTGTTTCTCCGTAACACACACAAACACACACACACACACACACACAGAAACCCACAGATCCAAATAGTTTTGCACAAATACACACAAATTCTATTTATAGCTGCCAACTTTTCTGCCTTTTGTTGTGTACAGTACTTTGTTTCACTATTGAAAGCAAATGCCGCAGTAAGCTGAGTTTGGCTGAATGTAGAATATACAATTCATCATAAAATTTATGATTGCAGGAACCTCCGTGCTCATTATACCATAAAGGTCATTTCACATCGAGGCGGCAGAGGTGGAGATCTGTAGAAACGAGAGTCAGGAGGGCAACAGTCTCTATTCTCTGCTTGTGAAATAAAATTATCTCCCCATCCACCCTGCTCAGCAACAACACCGGAATACATCCCACAGGAGATGATGTATCTTAAATGGGCAAAAGTACAGCTTGTTAACAATCCTCCATTTATCTCTCAGAGCAAGGACAGAGCAGAAAAGGGCAGGGCGGGAAGGAAAGAAAGAGTCATCAAGGAGTCAGCTTTGACTTATACAGTGTATAAATAAGAAGAATGAGAAATCCGTCCCCTTCCCAATGGGATTTCTCATATTAGGAAAGGAAAAGGAAAGGAAAGGAAGGGAAAGGAAAGCAAAGCAAAGCAAAGCAAAGCAAAGCAAAGCGAAGCAAAGCAAAGCAAAGCAAAACAAAGCAAAACAAAGCAAAAGGGAAAGGGAAGCTAATGAAAAGAAAAGAAAGGGCAGGAAAGGAAGGGAAAGGCAAGTTAAGGCAAGGAAAGCAAAGGGAAGAAAAGGAAAGGAAAAGGGAAAGGAAAGGAAAAAATAAAGGGAAGCCAGTGAAAGGAAAGGAGAGGAGAGGAAAGCAAAGCAAAGCAAAGCAAAGCAAAGCAAAGCAAAGCAAAGGAAAAGCAAAAGGGAAGCTAATGAAAAGAAAGGAAAGGACAGGAAAGGAAAGGAAGGGAAAGGCAAGGAAAGGAAAGGAAAGGAAAGATGTGGAGAGGATGAAGACTTGATGAAGGGAACAGAGCGAGGAGACGTGACGCCAAAAAGGCAAAGATGGAGAGGAATCAGCAAAACAACACAACACGCAGCCTATGGTGCAGACCCAGAACTAGGAGGCTGTGGGTGAGGAGGTTGAGGGCGAGGTGGTGTCTTTGATGAGAAAAATTGGGTTAGGTAAAAAAGGACCAAATGCTTTCCCCGTGAGATGAGGTAAAGATGACGGACGAAAGGAGGAGATAGTGATACGGGGTTAAGGGTGGTTGACGAGTCGTCAGTGGGACGCATGTCACAGGGGAGAGTCGGAGAGCGGCAGAAATCAATTAGAAGAACACAGCGGGTGAGGAAGAGGCACCCACCAATGAGGAAATCAGCTGAAGGTTGTTGTCTTCGTCATGATTGGGTTCCTTTTTTTTTTTTTCTTCCCCCCTCGATAAGAAGTGGAGGGAGAGAGCGAGGTATAAACTGGAAAAAAACAAAAAAACAGTGGTGGAAGAATCCAATCTGAGCCCCACGCTCCTGTTCAGCCCCGTTCTGCCTGAGCTCTGCGTTGCGGGGGCATCTTTGAACCTTGATCTTATCTCCGTGTTCCTCCTTCACTGATCCTCTCCACCTATACGTCCTGTTGTGATGGAGCATGTGTAACAGCTCTCCTCCGCCGTTGCCTGGCACCACACCAGCTTTCATCAGCAAAGCTTCTGACAACATTGCTGGGTGTCTTTCTCCCCGCTTCTCCATCCCCGACACATTCCCTGTCTTATCTATCCGTCTGCACATACGCTATCCAAGATTTCTGCCAGGAATTCCTATGTGGCTTGTTTTTCTTTCTTTCTTTTTATAGTTGCTAGATATTTTCCTCTGCCATAAATTTCCTTTTCATTCATTTTGTTGTGATATTTGTCACTAATCTCACACACAAAAGAGATGCCTCTAATTGTTTTGGTTCAACTTCAGCAAATTGGTCATTGAAACAATGACTATGAGGTTAAAGCGCTGACTTTGAGCTTTGAGGGTGTTTGAGAGTGTTCATATCCCTACTGACTCAACAGCACTGGACTCATAGCCCTTTTCAGAGCTCAAAAAGTGAACTGATTAATCACTTAGTTAATTTACTGGTTCCTGCTTTGCAAGTGTGAGGATTAGCTTCTTTTTTCGGCTTCATATAAATGTAAATTCAAGATATTTGGATTTCAAATTGTCGCGAGGACAAAACAATCAACTGAACCGTGTCGCCTTGAGCTCTGGGAATTTGTGATGGTATTTTTCACTCTTCTCTGACATTTCATCGACCAAATGCCAGACATTTTAAATTTTTTTTTTTTTTTTTTTTTAAGGACAACGCAGGAGGAATTGCAAACGTAAAAAACAGCCTCTCAAGCTGAACCGAGGGCAGACTGGATGCTACAGTGACCCACAGGCCGGGGCTAGCTGGTTAGCATCCTAACTTCAGCAGAAGAAAAAAAATAGTGAGAGAAGTTAACTTCGGCTGTGCTTTCCACCGCTGGAGACAGGACTTGGCTCTTGGTTTGTGAGACTTTTCTTTTTTTTTTTAAAGGTTGTTGAAGCTGCCTTTGTGGCTTTGATTCGGTCCTTAAAAGTTAACGTCCTGTCTGAGAATGAGTTTCTGTTCTTTTGTCCATTCGCTGTTAATAAAATTTTACTGAGCAATGGACGCAAGCGCCTCACGCTTTGACCCGAGAACCGTCGGCAGAACGTATGAGCTTTAGTAGCTGACTGACGATCACCGATGCCGAGGAAAATTCATTCACGAACTCACGAGGGGGCAAAGTTAAGCAATTTGACCCAACACCCTGCAAAACTGTCCACCGTGGCAAGGAAAAAATTAAACAAAAAAAACTCTCAAAAATCATTAAGGCTTGAACCAAACACTTGAAAGCTTAATTCAAAAGGGGAAGCACAAGTAGAACCTCAACAACACTGACTCTTAATGAGATCACCACTTGACACAAACACAATCTACAGCCTTAAAACTGAGCTCGGTTGACACCAGTCGAAGGCTGCCATTACTGCGGCGGTATTGGATTGGATTTTATTACGCTGTATGGGGTTCCCACTATTTTGTCCATTGCAAGTATGTTGCCATGCTATTATTGGTTCATTGGGTCCATTCTTCTGTTCACCAGCCCAGCAAATTGAAATCTATGAAAGTTATTAGACTTTGATCAGTTTCTGTTTTTCATTCCGGGTTGCCCTAAACTGGACCATATTTCATCATCCGTGCATGAATGGATCCAAACTCGGCATATACAGTAGATACATAAATTCATAGAAAAACATACGCGGAAGCACACATACAAATTTTATTTGGGTTACGAGACAAAATAAATAATAAAATGCCAGAGTGACTTAGATTCGGTGAAATGGAGTAAAATACGCTCTTTCTTCTTAAATTTACAAGTAAATATTTCTTTTTCTTTAATCTCCCTTCAAACTAAATGATGCATAAAAGCACCTCACCTCGACATGTTGTCGCTCTGTCAGCCTGGATGGAGAACGCTCTGTTATTGACGATAAGAGTAGAATTGAAACTCTCCTTTTTAATATAGCTTATAAAGTAGTCAGGGCTGGCTTGGCCTTGCCTTGAACCATCCCCTGGTTGTGCTGCTATAGGCCCCGAACGCTGGAGGACTTCCCATGATGCACCGAGCTCCTCTCTCCTCCGCTCCCTCTCCATCTGTACGCACTCATATCCCATTAATGCATTCTACTAAACTTGGTTTCTTCTCTCTCCCCTAGTTTTGTGCTTTCTCATCTCTCCTCTTTCCCCCTGCCTCTTCTTTGCAGGTATTTCAGGCTCTGGTGCTGCAGAGTCTGGATGTGGAACTGCAGACCTACTGCCCCTGTGATCCTGCTCAACAACCATCGCTACGATTATCATTATCATTAGTATCAGTCTTATTATTAGTCTTTTTGTATATTATTATCATACATCTCTGTGTGGAACCTGTATGGTGTTATTGTCTCTTTCCTCTTGCTTGCCCCCCCACACACACACACACAGCTCGGTACTGCTCGACATTTCTTGCTTGTAAAAAGGGAGTTTTTTGTTGCCACAGTCACCAAGTGCTTGCTCATGGGGGAATGTTTGGTGTCTGTAAATAATATTGTAAACAGCAGACCTGCTGTATATGACAAGTGCCCTGAGATAACTTCTGTCATGATTTGGCTCTATATAAATAAAACTGACTTGAGTTGACTTGATACTTTTTAGCACCATGTTGATGTAGCATGTTGCATGTTCATTCAAAGAGCAACCTTGAACATGAATGTCTATGTGTGTGTTTATGTGTGTGTTTATGTGTGTGTGTGTGAGTAGTCAGAGATAACCAGCTGCTCATACACCAACTGTGCAAAGAGATGAGAGTCAGTACGCAAGCTTTCATGTGTGCCCAAGAGATACGCTCGAAACCTTCCCGGGAGGAATTGCGCGCAAACACACAAACACACGAACACACACACACATACACAAACACAAACACACACACACACACACACAGAGCGGCACATACAGGTAGACAAGTCCTGAGGCTCACATAAACTGCTATACCTTGATGCCCTCACCTGACCAAGTGACTAACAGGGATCAGAATGATGATGAGAGGTGGGAGAGAGTAAAAGCTGCTTAGAGCCGTGGCTCCCTCCCGAGCAAACGCGCTGAAGCATGGTAAAGTCGGGGCTGAGGGGAGCGTTCGGAGACAACATCATCATCATCCTCTTAGCCTACATAACAACACGCGCGCAAACACTCAGGCAAAAGCACAAAAACTTGCTGTGCTGTTGTTTCCAACACCAAATCATCTCCATCTGCCGGCAAAATAGCTTATTAGAACCTCTGGTATTGATGTTTGTGTAGGTGGCTGGATTTAAGACAGGAGAAGCACAGAGCCACCAGTGTGTTCTCTTTGTTTAGTACACTGACGAGTGTCGCAACCAGCACAATGCTCCTTTCATTGCCTTAAGTTTGCTGAAGATTCGATTGTTTTTTTGGACTTCCTGTCAGACTGCTGTCGCTGTTGGCCGCTGTGACAACACATTTTACAGCCTAATATGGTTGTGAAAGGCGGCCTCGAGAAAGGAAATGCTACATAGGGCAGGTAAACACCTGCCTTAGATTGATGAAGAGCTTAATTCTAAGGGCAATACGGGTCTATTTGGGAACAAAATGTAACAGCAGCTTTTTTTTCTTTTGAGCAATGGAAAGTTTTTTCCCCAGAAAAGGGACACTGTTGAGAATGTTTCACAAAGCCAAGAGTACAATAAGTCTCTTCCCTATTTTTCTTATGCCGTTAGGGCTCTGATGCATCAAACCCACCTACATTGAACAGCTTGACAAAGAGCGACTGACACATTGGCATCTACTGTCTAACAATGTAAAGACTATATTTCTCATCCAAGTAACATCGTGGCCAGACAAACTCGCCAACCCTTTTTGTGAATCTGACTACATGCTCTTTGGATATGGAACAAACACAAATTGAGAACATGCAGAGTAGTTTGTAGTTTGCACCAAAAAGGGCTTTGCTTTGTACTTAAGTTGTCAGCTTGTGCAAAGAAAATAAAAGGCAGAGGCTGAAAAAAACAAAAAAAACAAGGAGAAACTGTGCAGAAAGGATGAATTCCCCAGACTGAGCAGCCAGTCATACTCTGAAGCCAGTTCAGTGTGCTCAGTTGGTCAAACACGCACTTAAAAGTGCCAACAGTGCTGAACACACTGTGAAAACTTCAGGCTGGTTGGCCATACACCACTGAATGGCTGAGTGTCAGCTTGGTGTATTAGAGCCCTACAAACCAAGTCTAACAGATCTAAACACACAAATATTAATCCAACTCTATAGCTTTGGGGGGGGGGGGGGTAACAATACTGTTAATTGTGAAGGTAATGATGTCAGTGGTGTTTTATCAATGATTTGATCTAACCTCAGTAATGTCACCACTACTCTTGCTCTGCCTTTCCTCTGTGGATTTTTGTCGTTTTCACAGTTCGGTGCAGTGCAGCTTTATCGCTTTTTGACATGTCCTTGTTTTGATGCCTATTTCATGTCCTCGCTGTGACAGGCTGAGAAATCACTTGTCCATCCGGGACAGATAAAGTTGAACTTTGAACATCAAGGAAAATAGCAGAAAAAACTTTTCCTGACAGTTTTTTTCCTGTTATGTGCTGGTGTGTGAGGAGTTATGTCTCTGCACAGGGCACCGTTCTACCCTTACAGCTATCTCATCAAGACTGTATGAGTCAAAAAAAAAATAAAATCTGGTAAATTGTAAAAGGACTCAAGGCCAAACATAATTACTTTGTCTTAGAAGATAAATTTGGTTATACTGTGTGTTGAAAGTAAATGTTGCAGTTGCCTTTTGGCTTCGACAGTCAGATATTTTTGGTTTGTATGTATTGGGGAGAAGCACTCCAGGTGGTTGAGATGTACACAGAGCTCTGCAGTGAGGAAAATGACAAAATTGTATCAACCATGATACAAGCAAAAACTTTGAAAAATAAGTTTCGGGTTTTGTTATTTTTTTGAAATCCGTTGAATTTTGACAGTATTTTTCCCTGCACTTTTTCATTTTATGCTTGTTACACACACAAAGAGGAGCATGGAGCTATGAAAAACCTAAGCCTAGCATGCCCACAAAATGCAAATGTGCTTTGCCAATTTGACGTTTAGCAGGTATAATTTTCACCTTTCTGTTTAGCTTTGGGAGCATTCTAACATTTGCTAAATTAACATAGACCACAAGCAACAGCTGAGGCTTATTGGAATGCCATTGGTTTTGCAAGCATCTGGTTCAAAATTAAAATATAGAACGAGTGAAAAATTTGAATGAATAATGATGCTAGATGCACTAAAGGAAAAGTCTGGGGCTCACCAGAGTATTTAGGATTCATTATCTGGGGACCACGAATGCCATCACAAAATATGTTGGCACCCCGTCAAGCAGTCGTTTTGATATTTCAGGACCGGACCGAGGCGGCGGATCTACTGACCGACCGATAGACTGACATCGCCGTCCCTAGCACCACCCCGCTAGTGTGGCTATAAAACCCAAAGCATGACATCTTGGATCAGAGAAGGAAGCGAAACAGAAAGACAAACAAACTCACCAATGAAAGACGTCTCTCCCAGGTAGCCTCTCCGTTTGAGAACCACCTCCAGGAACTTGTCCTCCTCGTCTACAACGTAGTACTCTTTCTCCAGAGAGATCCAGGCCCAGTCCAGACGGAAATGCTGTCCCTTCAGCTTGTTCCCACCTGGACAAAATATATGAGAACATAAAGCCACTCTATTGACTACAGGCCTGTTTCTTTAATTCATTTAAAAAACAGACTCACATTAACTGTTTAGTATTTATCTACCTGAATTGACTGAATTTGTGGCTTCTTAAATAACTCAAGTGTTCAAGTGTGAACGTACTGTTTACTATGTAAGATCTCTTTGGAAATACTGCATGTGCTGTGGCTGGTCTTTGCTTATTTATTTCTCTGATTTAACTGCCAAATGCTGCATTCAGTGTTCTTTAAAAAAAAAAAAAAAAAAACAGAAAGGAAACATTGAGGGGAAATTCTGTGACCCAAGGGGACAATTACTGTAAAACTATAACGAAGAAAAAGTGTTTTAATTATCTTCAATGTGCAGTCCAAATGTTCGCAACACATCTGCTGAGGAATATTTACAGATTCATAAAAAAGAATCCACGCGATCTTAAACCTTCTATATGTAGCAGTCGAGGTTTTCAGGTATTCTATAATTAAATTCACATTCCCCTTTGTTGCACTGAATTTCCTTTTCTTCTCGCTCGCTGCAAAAAATAGCACATCATCCCGAGGATTTGGGCATAAGGGCCAATCAGTGTTATAAAGGAATGGTTTGCACAGTAAACGGTTGTGTTAGTGGCAGGCTAATAGTACTAAATGGCTTCCACTTCAACAGGCGGACAGAGAGGATGCTGTTTGGAAGAATGCTTTGTGTGGCTAATTTACCCACCTACTGCTAGGGGAAGAAAGGAGGGAGTTCTGAATGGAAATGATGAGAAAACATTGTAAAACTGGAATAAAACAAGTGGAGGAGGGAGCTATTTTATTTTCTTGTTTCTGCTGTTGTGCAGCGATGAACAATGCTTAGCTATGCACGACATTCCCGTGAGTGTTATACTAAGTGACTGAGAGTGTATGTTTCACTGGCATGGGGGGAAATGCAGAGGTGGAGGAGTGTTTGCACAAATGCTGTGTGTAGGCTGTCAGAAAAGGAAATCTCACTTAGTTCTATTGAAGACGATTTCAAAGCTATTTGTTCTTTCAAGTCATTTGTGCCCCTAAAAGGCTGAGGCAGTGGGGCTGTTAAAAGCACAGACAGCATAGCACTTTACCTCCACCATCATAGAAGTCATAAGTTTTCAGCTGGGTTGCATTGTTATTCCAACCTCCTTGTGCCAAAAAGGGGGTTCTGCTCTCTGACTAATCCTGCATTCTGACACTCCGAATAGAGATGCAGTAAAAGTATTTCCCTATCCCAATCAACACACACTCACACAAAGACACAAATATGATAAGAATATCAGAAGGAGTAGAAAGGACACTCACCGGCTCCAAATCTAAGTTCACATACAGCTCCAGCTTTCTGCTGGAGTAAAGCTCTGACATGGTTTTGCCAGCATGATGCTAAAATACAGCAGAGGTGAAAAGTTCAGTTCAGGCTTGGCGCACACATAGCCACGAGACGCCGAGCTGAGGAGACAGCTAATGCAATCAGAGCGCGTCTATCCTCCAAAAAAGACTGTAGGCCAAACTCAGGCTTCACATAGCAGGTGCAAAATATAAAAATCGCTCTCATACACCCACGTAAATACACACAACTCGTCTTTTCCAACTTCCCTGCAACCTTGACCTTCGTCCTGCCTCCCCGGCAGTAAATGCAGCATAAGCTGCCTGAAATCTTTGTGCGTGCGTGTGAGTGTGTGTGTTTGTGTGTGTGTGTGTGGGTGGCTGCCGCACACACGCCTGTCTTTATTTTATTTTTTTTTTTTACATTTGTGTGTGAATGTTTGTGAGAGTGTACCAGTCCTTCTCTGTGACCTCCTGCTGGAGGTGAGGAGCTGTGCACAGACAATAAGGATCTGAACCAGTGGGCTTCAGTCTGTCTCATTCCACCAGTCTTTGAGAAGGATAAAAGTCTCCTCACATGTGCTGACCATACAAAAAAACAGCTTTGAAATCACCCTCAGTGGAGCTAGATTCGCTTTACACCCTCTTCCAAAGGCTTTTTCTAACAAAAACTCACCATAAGGTTTTTCTTTTTAAACGGATTTATTTATTTATTTATTTTCAACCAATTAGGGATCATAGTTTCTATACAGCTAATTTCATGGATCAGGACACTGTGAAATCTGCAGGGAGAAAACTTTGATGCCACAGTGGTGATGCTGGCTTGTGATCTAGGACCAACTTCTACATGAGGCAATTATTAACTATTACTCCCTCCTACAGTTCAGTTAGCGAACATAGTGCTACATGTCATCACCAAGACCATCATAGCTTGTTTGTCATGGTGTGAAACAATGTAGACTCAGTTCCTGACTTGGATAATGTGGTTGAGTCTATAGAATCTCAACTTCATGGTCAATGTTGAAGCTTGGTGACTAAGCAAGTTGGGATTTGGCAAAACAGATCAAAATATCTTTATCAATATATTTTCTTGCGGCACATATTATACATAAAAAACTTTGGATTTTGAAACATATTTCTTTACCTGATTTTACATCATATTTCTCCTTACATTTTAATGTCATTTGCATTCAAACGTCAACGGACCAATAGTTAAGTTATCAGATGAAAATTCACCGTCAAAGTTCCACCAATGTCTTTATGTAATATTACTGAAGCAAAATGGTCCATGTTATGTGACAGCATTGCTTGCAGCGATAAAGCAGTGAGAATTACAGTATGTTAACCAACGTTGCCTCGATAGAGCTCATTTAGTCTCTTTTAGCTCAGTGTTTTGGTTTTATGACCCACGAATTACGGTGTGGTTCAGTCTTAATGCTCTCATTAGTAGGCAGCTGTTTTCAGAAGAAAAAAAAAGTAAGACCTAATCAGAGCAGAATTTTAAGGAAAGTGGATTTTGAACTTTCAGTCCTCGTCTGGCCAGAAACACAACTCTGTATGAATGGTAATGTTGCTGCTGGTCTGCTGGATATAGATTGGTAACTATTTGCTCTGCCGTCTTTTAGCTGGCTTAATCATAGAAAGTGTCATTTCTGCTTTAAATAAAATGTCTTTTCATGCAAACAGCATTACTGCAAGCTCTCATCCCATTGTAACCCCCCTTCCCTGCCTCCCTTTTCTCTCTAACCTTCTCTTTCTAGAGATTTGTAGATCCTCGTCCCTAAAAGAAACCTGCCATAAAGGTGCAATCATTCAAAAGCACATGAAAGCAAGTATTATTAACCTTCAGACGGGGTATCTGAGTATCTGCTCTGTTTCTGAATATACCGCTAAGCATTGGCCTAAATTCCTCAAACTTCGGGCTTAGGGAGAGGATTGAACCTTTCAAGTCATAAAACTTGAGGCTGTGTTAAGTCAAGAGACGTTAGTTTTCAAGTCAGACTGGAGTTAAAAAGTAATTTCAGACTTTCTGGACAAGTTTCTGTTTTCAAATTTTTGATCAGATTCTGACATGAGCCGGAGTCTTATGATTTGAGTCCACTTAGCTGCCGTGCATCTTCTTTCTGAGTGTTGCTTAACAGGAAGCAGAAAAAGTCCAGGTTCAGAGGAAAAGAAACACTGAATATGGAAAGGACAGCAAGCATCAGCAATAGTGGGTTCTCAAACTGCCTTTTCTTCATTTATGATGATACTTGTACTGTAAAAGAGCCAATCATGTACCAACGAAGGCTTTTATCCCCACTAGGACCAAATCACCGTTACATCCACTTTACTGACTTTTGCAGCTTTGCTATTATATAAGTCACTATATATGTCACTAAGTGATGAGTATCCACTTGATGCTTTAGACAATAGTATAATCTATTTGATGCTATATGCTTTAAGTCACATGTCACAAAGGCACACGATTAAGTTCCTACTTGGGAGGAAATGTCAGACTGAAATCTCCACACAATAAATACATAAAAACGGTCTGTGAAAGCATGAATAGACACTTATCCTGCAGCCTGACAGAGAGTGTGATCTTGAAATTGCCAAATTAAATTTTCAGGTCAGATTCCCTGAAAATGCTCCCAGACGCTCTTTTCGAACACAGACTGATATTTTATCCAACGAACAAAACTCACACTTACATTATGTGTAGCAAATACACATAAAAGGTGTAACTATATTTCATAGGTTTTGGCGATGTGTGAAGCATGTGTTTGTTTGTGTGTGTGTGTGCGTGTGTGCGTGTGTGCATGCTTGCGTGTGTGTGTGCATGTGTGTGAATGTGTGTGCACTCCATGTGTGGTGAGTGTGGGGAAGTGTGTGTGGGGAAGTGTGAAGGGAGGGGGAACCTATCCTTTATATGCACACCTATCCTCGTGCTGTTTGTGCTTTTTATTAAAGAGACTGCTGGAGCATGTACTGTTAAAGCCAGCCATGCGTGTTAAAATGACATTTAGATTAGAAACGTTGACATTAGATAGATTAACATTTATTTATTTTTTATATTTATTTATTTTTTAAATCTGACAATTTTAACAAAGCTTTCAGTTTCACTCTTTTAAGAAATCGGAGCCGTCTCGTCTTAAGGTTCAGCTGCATGTCTGTGTGCACACACGTCCGAGATCCCACACCCAAAGTCAAAGGAAATTTTTCCCAGCGAGAAAATGCCGTCTGCTCTTCCGTACATCTATTCTGCTGCCGGCGATGTGGGGCCCATCCCTCACTGTTGCGTCTCCATCTACCTTGTGTATTCCTTTGCACACGAGTCCCCAACTAATAGTGCAACTAGCAACCGAACAGCTGTATGCAACCAACCAACCCAATGATCTTACTCAGCATGGAAAAGCTTTGAGACACCCAGGTCTGGGATGTAATAGCTAAAACTGCTTTTTATTCAGTTGTTCAGCACTTTGACACTATTTCGACTAAAATAGACTGCCAGTAACATTTCCACGCAGCATCCGAGCGACAGGAGTGGCACTCTACATAAATTTTAATGGTTGACAAACTACATATATCACACTACCCTCAGGATGTTTTAGTATCTTCAAATGAATCCTGAGAGAAGTGTGGCAGTCTGTGTACTAATGTTGGTGGGTTTGGCATTTGTGCAACTGGTGGCAAAGACTGTGAAAGGTTCTTAACTCAGCTGCTTATTTCTTCTAAACAGAATGTGCGTAGTCATGCATATGTCAGACAGAAAGCAGGTCATTTTAGGCCGGTCTTTTATCAGCACCGTGATCTGGTGTCCGTAAGTGTACACGTGCGCGCACTATATGCGCGTATCCCATTGCATTAGCACTTTGCCCAAGGCAAGCAGCACACTAGTGGATATCTCCTAAGGTAGGGTGAGATATCAGTAGGCTGCCCGGGATTTCATGGCCCTTGGCAAACACATGTATTTAAAATGCTGCTCAACTCAAGGGCAAATTGACGCTAATGTGCGAGAGGTTTCTTTGTTGTTAATTTACAAGGATCAAATACATTTTGACTGTCTGGACCGCCACTTTACACGTGTGTAGGTAATTATTCCCACTAGTCAGCGCGTTTGATCAGCCACTTCACACGACTTCAAACCAAACCAAACGCAAGGACGAATCTGGTGCCGCTGTTTAGAGCGGGGAGTATTATATGCTACACCGTATATACTGTATGCGATCGTGTGCATATGTGTGTGCCTGTTGGCAACAAAGGAAGTAGTGAAGTGCACGTGCAGCTACCCACCACCCACCGATCCTAAAGAGATAAAAAGTTGCGTGCGACAGAATAATGCTTCGTTTCCTTTCTACATTCAATAGCCATCAGGCATGACTGCGGTGCAGAAACACCTTCAGCACATGAAACCATAGGAAACTGACATCTAGGGCAGAGAATCCTCACTCCTTTGAAGTTTTTGTGATACACTTAATAACCCTGAGGTTTTTTTTTTCCACTGATGTCTCCAAAGACAGCCATGTATGACCCTGAGCGTAGCTTAAAGGGATAAGGCTCAGGGACAAAGAAAATGGCGACTTCCTCAAGGTGCAATGTGTGTGTCGGCTCTCGTACAGGCGTGCATGTGTGCGTACATACGTCCTTATCTGTGTGCCGTCACCAGCTTGTCTGTGTGCGTTTTGAGTGACAGATGAATAATAACACCTAAAAGCATTTGTCCTCCTGCAGGATCCTTTTGCAGACATGACAGAGGCAGAACTCCAGTGCACCCATCACACCAGCTTCGGCGAACTAGTCTCCCCTTGCCACTAATATAATATTTAACAGAGGGATGGGTTTAATGTATCTCAGGATGGTTACTGGCACTCCTGAGAACAAACAGCGTCTGAACTCGGAGACGAAAAGCTAGCTACTAGCTTTCAGTCTCTCTCATTTCCCTCCAACTCTTTAGAAGAAAATTTTATTCTACCAGAAAATTTTCATTTTTACTTCAGTGGCTTCCCTAATTCTTAATTTTAGATCATGGTTTTTTTTATCATTTTATGCTAAAGCAGAGCTCAGAACAGCTCCCCAGTGCCGTGTACCTTTATATTGCAATATGAAATGCAGTATCGCGCTTTGAGTCGTAATCCTTACATTATTTAAATTTAAATTTAAGGTCCATTTGGATCAATTAAAAATTAAATGATAGGAAACAGAGAGGGGTTATAATGCATTTGCAAAGGCGGCAAAAAAAACATTGTGTGCTAGAATGGTCGTCTTCCTACAGTTTCATTTAGTATAGAGAAAATTATACAACAGATTAAAAAGGAGGAAGACCACAAGTGAAATTAGATTAAAAGAGGTATCAGAAAAACTTGAGATAGGAAAAGCAAATTAAAATGCCAATCATTTTTGGCCATGTATTCATTAAGTCAAAATGTAACTCATAACATTTCAGTGGCAAAATAAGCATTGAAAAGATCTTTTTTTTTGTGTTTATACTTGAGATTACAGGGAATTTAGTCATGTATGTCTGATGGATCAGTTGTCAAGCTTGGAGAAACGCAAAATCAAAGATGATTAACATGAGGAAAAATCCCTTCACATCTCTCAACAAGTCTCACGCTCTCATCTCAACACTCTAATGAGATGCAGATGATCATGAGCGACATTTACGTCTGCAGAATGCTCTGTAATCCTACAACAGAGACATCCAGCAGCAACTGATGCTGACAGACAAAAACGGCAGGGAAAAAAAAAAAAAGCAGCAGGAAAAAAAAACAGCGAGGAGGTGACGGCAACGCCAAATCCCGGCGCCCGAGACAGAGTCGACGCTCGGCACAATAAACCGCAACCTACTTTGAGATTAAAACTCAATGAGACAGGAGAGCGCAGCATGATAAGACTGTACTTCAAGAGGAAAAGAGGACATTGATAGCATGCAAGACAGATAAAAACAGTGCTAAAGAATGAAACATATAATGAGCACAGATGTTGAGTGGAGTAAAAGACTAGAGAATCAATTATACTCATCCAACAAGATCTATGACTGACAGCGTGAGAAGGGAGAGGTGAGGGCGATATAGATGGAAGAGCTGGGCCCTGGGAGAAGTGGATGACAGTAAACTCCTGAATGCAGCCAGATAAAGAGAATCCTCCCTTAAATCCCGGGGATGTCTTAGTGCGTGTGTATGTGTGTGTGTGTGTGTGTTTGTGTGGGGGTCAGTCTGTGCTGCATGTGGATGCATTACCTTGCATTTCTTTCCCAATCAGCTAGACAGGTTGACAACAAAAAAAGGTCAACGGATTAACCTGCTCCATTAGCAGCCAGGGTGACAGCCGGTTTAAACGTGCATTCGTTTGTTTTTTAGGTGCTTTCACGTGTAAACACAACTTCCGAGGAAGGGGAGATGTACCAAAAGAGGATTGCGAAAAAGCATTACCACAACAACTCCGGCAAAAATTAAAGGCAGCTTTTCCAATTTCAGGAATTCGAGGAAATCCACAAATCTAAGGCTGGATTATTCCATTTACATTCAGTATTATTTTAGCTGACTTCAAATTTCTGAGCCAGGATATAATCAGATTCTGTGACTCATTCTACTTTTATTATTGAGGAATTTAAAAGTTATTAGGGAAACAGTTTAAAAGGGGAAAAAAAGCCCCCTGAAGAGATCATTCGAGTGTTGGCGCTTATGCTATGACAAAAAAAGAAAAAAGACCTTTTCAAGAGAGGGGATTCAAACGCAAACACACAGCATACAAAGACAAAACTGATGAAAAAGTACTGGTGCCCTTGCATTGTAGTCTGTGGTGATAATTAGCCGTTTAACACCAACAAGGGAATAATTGCACTCAAATGTATCTTTTGTTATTCAAGATTGACTTGTGAAGACCAAGAAATGCATGTGATGTGTGTTGTGTTCAGTGAAACGTGGAGGAAATGGGGATTATAGGAAAAAAAAAAGCTGCAGAGGGTCTTTTAAGGGGATATAGTGTCGTAACTCTAGATAAAGCAGTGGTATGTCGCGGAGTGGGGGGAGGACGGGACGAAAAAGAGTCTGTTGTAATGATCTTTTCCATTTGCAGTTGGAGGAAAATTATCTGTCTGTGTGTGAATATATCAAACCTTTTTTCTACATTTTTAACTACATAAAAATGACAAAACATTTATATCATCGATTTTGTGAAAAATAACAACAAAAAAAATCAAGAAAAAAGCATCTTTCCTCACTTTCCCTCAGTGGTATCTAGCCTGGAGTTTTTAGGAGTTTTTTCCCCCTCATGATTTTGAGATATTTTGAGAGTTCTGCAATCAAACAAAAGCAACAGTGAGTATCTGCAACATTGCTTATGGATATGTTGCTATTGATTTTTTATTTCAATATATATATACATCTTTAATGCTGTGAGCACCACAAGTTAAATTCCACTCAGCTACACTTTATTATGTAGGTGGCAGAGATTTTCGAGGCAGATATCTCACATCCTGGTAGAAAATAAAACCAAACTGTTCATCCATGGCTGGATACCACTAGGCATAAGATATAAAGGGTTTGTTTTTGTAATTTGAGCGATCCAACCTTTAATTATTTATTGAGTCAATTAGTCAATTAGTCAATCCATTGAAAACAATCAGACGCTATTGTGATAACTGTTGGACACTAAACATTATCTGGCACCAAGTTTCTCAGATGTGATGATGGAAGTTTTTTCCTTGTATTATCCTGTTTAAAAATAGGATAAGATAATGTAATACACCAAGACGTTTTGACTCTTTATGACATATCATCAATCAAACGACTAACCAATCCATTGGGAAAATAATTTGCAGGCCAATTGATAATGAAAATCATCGTTAGTTGCAGCCCGTACTTCAGCATTTTGTTTTCACGATCTTCGGATTTGCTTTCCCGTAATTTGTTGCTTTCTGCTGCTGCATTTTAACTGTCTCGAACATCTCAAAGCCTGAGAGAAGCCTGAGAAACAAGTTGTGTTCCAGCCCATTACAGTCAACCATAATGATTGCAGCTGGTCTTAACCTGTGACAGAGGGTTGCTTCCTGCCACTCTCCCCCTGTGGATGAGCCTGTAATAGAGCCACGTAATTACCAGTGGTTGCCCTGGAGCTCTGCCCGGCTCAGACGCCCAGGGCTCTCATTACCCACAATGCTGCCTGGGCTCTTAAATATCAAACACCTCTTTGTGCTGGAGGCCTGACCACCCCTTAGCCTTCGGCTACCCCTCTGTGCTATGCTGTGCTTGCATGTGGGGGACTGTTTGCGTGGGTGTGTAGCAGTGCACATGCAGATTAGTGTTTTAACGCATCTTTACAATATAGGTGTACAGTATATGCAGGTGTACCTGCTCACATGTACAATTATGCATTACAGGAACATACTGATCCGTTCCTGTGAAATAGAGGCTTGTAGACAAGAGGAAGTTTATTTGGGGGTGAGAGGGGGTTTGGGGAGGAACGCTCTCAGATGGATGCTCCAGACTGTACCAACTGCTATGGTTCACTGTACTGCTGCCTTTTAACAGCATGTTAACATTCTGTGTGTGTGTGTGTGTGTGTGTGTGTGTGTGTGTGTGTGTGTGTGTGTGTGTGTGTGTGTGTATTTGTCTTGTTTTGGGTTTTTTTTTTTAAACATATATATTTTTTTTTTCTTTGCTGTCTTTGCAATTTCTTTATACACAACCAGTTTACAGTAGCACCAACTATCCTGGGGAAGGAAGCACAAGTAGATCCAGTAAACTTATAGACTGATATAAACTCATATACTTCATGTACAGAGTTTCCTTTTAAAAGCCTCAGGCCTTTTTATAAAAAGCGGACTAATGCCAGGAGCTGAGAAAAAGAAAAAAACAAAACAAAACAAAACAAAAATCCAACAACTTTACATTAGCAGGGACAATCAATTAGTCAATGTTTCTCCTTTCATGTGCATTCAGAAACTTTAATTCTTTCTACACATTAGCATTTTCTTCTAATTGCATTAGCACTACTGTATGAAAAGCACTTAGAAAGTATGTAAAACATGGTTTTCTTCTTGTGTAATTTGGGAAGCACATTTAATTTCTGGATGTGGGCGGTTGAGACACAGAGTAGTTTTAAACTGAAGGAAAGAGCCAACATCTAGACATGACTCTTACATCCCTCTCTAACTGAAGAATGCACACGGCGCCGGTGATGAACAAAAAAAACCTTGAAATTATCCTGAAAATTGACCCTTGACCTCGACATTATATTTCAATTTCACACTCAGTGATAGACAGTCCTGTGGTCCTGTGAGTTAGTGAGAGGTTTTGTGTTATTTAGATGAGTGTGAATCTGAGAATTTGTCTGCATAGTTTGTTAAAATCAAATACCTCATTGATGGGAGGCTTACAAAGCTCTACATCTGTTGTTCTGCCTGAGCTTAGTCTTTATTCGGTTCCATCATATACATACATACACTAGACACTTGCGACTTGTTCTGAACTTCATTCTAAACACATGTGCTATTACACATATACATATACACACACACACACACACACACACACACACACACACACCCCTTTTCTTTTTACTGTGCATTAGAGGGAGGACTGCAAAAATGGAACAAATGGCTAAATAATAAGTGTGACTACATATTTTGCTGGATTTTGGCCATCTTCCCACAAAGAAAGTGGTTCCACATTCGGACATTTACTTTAAGGTTGAGGCAGAGTCGGGAAAGTTTTATTAACCTGTATTTTTTATCTTGGTGGGCCAAATTGTTGAAAAATGGGAAAGAAAAATAGAACAGAAGTCAAACCATAAACCTTTTTTTCTGACTGTTTTAAAACAAGTGCAGGCTGGGAGCTGTGGTCCTGAGGTCATTACATTTAAACTTGAACCTAAATCACAGTGTGAAGGTTTTATAAATGAATTTTTTGAGTTTGACTTTTTTTGTTGTTGTTGAAATCTGGGCATGTGTATTACTTTTTATGCCATTCCATATGTTTGTTCATTTAATAACTTATAGTATATTGCTTTACAATATACTATAAGTACCCTAAATATTTCCTTTCCTTAAATATTTAGGGTATTTTTCTTGGCTACGGTGGTCCCCCAGGGACAAAACACAAAGAATTGTGCTTCACTGAAGACTGGGCCAAGACAAAAGATCAGCCTTTGGTGTCTGATATGGTATTTGCATGAAGGGGCATCTTTCTTTAATGTTTGTGCTCTCCCTTTTGTTTCGTTTTTGCTGCCCACTGATTTAAACACTCAAATAATTTTCACAGTTTGAATTTGATTGCAGCTTTGGAAAAAATGATGCTTTGAAACATCAATACTTGTTTGCTTTTCCTTTCTGAGCTTGCCGGTCTCAAACAAATGCGGCCATCTCCCGAGCTCTCCGTCAACCGCAGAAAATTCCTATATGAGGCTCCCAGTCGCAGATTGCTTAGTGAGCTGCTGCCTTTAGAAAAGAGGAAGCTAATTTGTGCACATTGCAAGCACGCATGTAGAAGAAAATGTATGGCATTAAAAGTAGCTGTTTCATGCGCATAAATTCCCCCACAAATGAGAGTGATATTGCTCCTCATGTTAGTCATGACAAATATAGAGAGGAAGGCTGATCTGATTCTGCACCAGGCATAAAAAATGAAAGCATGTTGTTATTTCCTCAGAATTGAAAGTGCTCCTTGTTCTCCAGAAGGGAGATGCTCTGATTTACTAGAGGTAAAGTTATACTGGAACAAGTGCAATTTGGACTAAGTCTTGCAAAGCCTGAATTTCTTTAATACATGTGGTTCAAATTTTTTCCCTTAATGCTGAAAAAAAAGCCCTAATAAATGTGCCTCCAACAACATGGAATATACAGTAATACTGCTTGACACATCCTGCAGTCATATTCACAAATTACACAGGCAGTCTCATTAAATCACTGAACTGTGAAAATGACACGAGTTAATCTCGGCACCACAAAAAGAGTTTTCTATCTTTAATGAAACTGGAAGCCACCAGTAAGCTAATAAGTTGTAGTGTCATAAGCAAGGCCTCTGCTTGCCTATGCAGTTTTTTTTTTCTAAATTCCTAATCAAATGAAGTCAGTGCAAATATGAGTCACTTGACACGTGTGAGGCCGACAGAGGGGAGGCCCCCGTTTAGCACAATGAAAGCGACAGGAATATCAAAAATATACTTCGCTCAACGGTTTATAAAATCTGCTGGGGACTATTTACAAAATGAAACACGCCATGAGCTGGATTGTGATGCCTGACAGTCGACTCACAGGTCCGTCACAATCATGAGTTGTGAGTTACTGTGTGAGCAATGAGCAATTCTCTGAATCCTGACAACTACTGTAGAAACGCAGAGGGAAGAAGAGAGTTGCAAATTCAATCCAGAGAGACGAGAAACCGGCGGGTGACGGGTTTGATCTTCACCTAAGCCAATTTGTATCTATCAAAAATTCTACTGGAACGTCATTTGGCAACACATTCAGGATAGTTCTGCACATTCAGAGTAAAGCTTCTCCAGATAAAATAATGGTATCCAAAAACCCAAATGCAGATATAAAAGGTGACATCTTACCAGTATCCTCAACAGAGAAATGGAAAAGATCAGACGTAGCATTTTCCTCATTCCGCAGCACATAGCAGATGTTCAAGTCGTCAATATCAGCTGTAACAGAAAAGGAAACTAAATTTAGTTTAGCTCCAATTTGTTTTGGGGTTTTGTTTTGGGTTTTTTTTGGTATTTTGTAAGACACGAGCTGCAACATGCGAGTGATAAAAACAGGTGTAAAAATCTGTGCTGGAAAAAGCAACCAAAAAGACCCCAAAAAAACAAAAAACAAACAAACTGAAATTTATGCAAACATGATAAAAACCCTGCCACCTGAAAACCAACAAAGGATGACAAACATAAAGATCACAGAGAGATGACAAGCAAACAACAACAAATGTTTTGATATAATTAATGACAGAATGCAAATGAGGGCCACGGCACTCTCCATTTTTTTTTAAACTGAAGCATTACACTGCCATGTCAATGGGAGATGATGCACAATGAAAATTTTAACAACTACCTCTCTCTAACTTAATGCAAGGTGAAGGCCAAATTATAAATTGTGCATAAGATAAGATATTTGCCCTTGCCAGGGTTAAAAATGTATGTTTATGAAACAGTTTGCATTTTAAGATTAAACAAAACCTTCATGTGAAGTTTCATGCTGGCCGCAAAAATAGCCTCAAACACACTTTGAAGCTGTATTATGGCTTTATGGCTTGTTCAAACACTCTCTCTGCCACATAATTGTTCAAAGATGTAAGCTGTCCTGCTCCAACACCATATCAACTACAGTAACAGCAGGTCTCAAGTATCACACTGATTCAATTCCTTATCAGCACTCAGCATGAACAATTTTCTACCGGAGAAAGCATTCTGAAAGTCATGCATCTGTAATCCAGGACGATAAAGCCGCAACCTCAAAAATCCGAGAGGCTCGAGCCGAAGCGACAGGAAAACGTTTTCGTTTTTTTTTTTGAAATCCAGAAACCTTGCGGCTCTCAGTGTCCGCAGCCCCCCGAAAAAACAGGTGACAGTGGACGTTTAATGACAGACGAGGGGCAAGAATGTTAAAAACAGGATTCTGGCGGGCACCTACGCTTCCACAGCTGTTTTCCCACAGCTTCTCTGAATTACAGGGCTCTGCCTGCACATCCTTTTTTTTTTTTTTTCACTGTTTTCCAGAAACGTCTATTACAGTGCAGAAAAAAAGTCATCAAGACTGTGAAAGGGCTTGGCCCCTGTGAACCACCTCCTTCAATAATAGATGTCCGAGGAAGGAGGTTCATGAAAGTATAAACCCCTGACTCCTTGCTGGGATGCATCTTGAACCTCTTAGGAGGCCCAGAGGAAAAAAAGAAAATGCATAACCCCTTTACATTTTGCAATGATGCAAGCGACAATTAAGTTGTGTCACTGTCGGATTACTGTTCATCTTTTTGCATTAGTGAGCACTGAAGTGACTGTGTAGGAAAGGCAGCGGGAGGAGCACCTTCTCTGTGCAGTGACGCAGCCTTGAACCCGAGGACCTTGCAAATATAAAGTCAACACTGTGAACCAGGGGCACACTGTTCATCAAATATTTAAAGAGAATGCCTCACGGGATGTGCCCTGGAAATAGGATGAGTAAATAAAGAGCGAGAGATTGTCTCTTTCACCTGACTGATTCCTCTGACGAGCCTGTTTGCTCTCACCCTCTCACGCCCCTTCCCTCGTTCTCTATTTCTCTCATGCCACCTACACCCCCCCTTCCCCTCTTTCCTCCTGCCTCCTTTGCACTCTCTTCCACTTTACTTGCTCTCACTGCCCCTCTTCTGCCCCTCTGCCTCTCTTCCTCGCTGCACTCTTGTCTCATCTGCGCCCTTTTTTTTTTTTCCTCAGACTGCAGTCGCACAGTGGTTGTCAGAAGTGTCCGTCTCCTGCAGACTTAAGAGCTCTTTTCCCCTCTGTGTTCCCTGCCGCTGTCTGTGCTTATGCCAAGCTCAAGGAGATGAATTTTCATACTTCTTTGTATAATTGCCTCAGCATGATATGAAATACTGCATTGATTGCATCACTTTAAACCTCAATCAGTGGCATTGTTGTCTTCATTCTGTCTGCGGCATCAATAAACAGACACGAACACAGGCAAAAATGTTCACAAATTCATAGCTCAGGTGTCATATCCTGCTCCATATGCCGGTGGTGCATAGAAATGCATTTCGTTGAGCGATTTCAGGTTTCTATACAAATTATTACGATGCACAAATTGCAATTAACCGTTTCAGACTGACCTGGTGAAGCTGTCAAAATGTGCTGCAGCTCAAATGCCAACCTGTCACTAAAAGGTCTGCACTGACCTTTTCACATGATCCTCTACTTCCGTCCTGCTTCATTTAACAAACCACTGTAGAGAACATCAGATGTGAACATTTCCCCAGAGATGCAGAAATAATAAATTATTCATCTCTAACCATCTACAAGACATTTGCGCGAAACATCAGCCCCTAACTTTGGTCTGCTAATTATGATTTGATGAGCAAGGCACGTCTAAATCAGGCCCATAAATTAACTCTTGAAATCCCCAAGCCAGCAGTTGTCACACATATGAATAATTATTACCCCATAAATTAGACTCTTTGGCAGTCAGTGCGAAAAATCAAAACTTACAGTTCTTCAGGGATTCTTACCTTTAGCTTTCTCTTAAGTTAAAGAATCATACATACATTTGGGTATCATAGTAATTTGACTGAAAAAAATGAAGATTAAATACCACTTCCATTTGCCAAAAAAAGCACATTAATCACACTTTTCTGGAAAAAAAGAGAACATTTGAATAGACAAACGTATTTTTTCCTGTCAAAATGTCACAAATGTAATTTTGCCTACAAGTAATAATAATTTGTGGAGAGGAAAAGAAGAGAGAGGAATATTCTTTTGAGTAATCAAATAATTTTTGTTTACCACAAAGGACAGATGACATTTTAAAAACTTTTTTTTTTCTCCTTGGAGTCTATCATCAATGAAGCCCCTTCAAATAATTAACAAAAATAATTGCCATCTGATAATGAAATCCACATGCGATATTCATGCAAAGGTCAACACATTATAATGCTGACGAGAGTTTTGCTCAGAACTTACCTTGACTAAATGTGTTGATGGAGTCATTTCCGTGTTCCATGTTGATTATGTAACCATGCTTGGGCTGGGTGGTGATGTGGAACACCAGGGAGGCCGGGCTGCTGTCTCTGTCCTCCGCCCTCAGCACTTTGTAGCTGATGGGGAACCCCAGGTGACCTGTGGCCAAGATCTTCAAGGTGGGGGCGCCTTTGTTCACCACGATCTGGGGGACGCCGTTGTCTATTGCCACAACAGTGATCCTCATGGTTTGGGGGTGGCGAGTCTCAAAAACAGTGTCGGGGAAAACATAAAAGTCAGTGTGTGTGCCATCGGTGACAGTAAAGGAGAAGGAGTCCTCTGACGATTCCGTGCCATCGTGTTTGTAGCTGATGAGGTTTTCGTTCAAGTCTTGTTTCGTGAAGCTGGTGACAGGTGTGGAGTGGTTGTAGAGGAGCTTGCCGTGAACCGGCAACTGGGTGATGGTGAATTTAAGCAGCTTCTCAGCTGTGTCCTGGTCCTCGGCAGTGAGCTCAAACGGTGTAATCAGCTTAATCTGTCCTTCTGTGACGACTAGGCTGTTTACCGTCACAACAGGTTTCTTGTTGTCAACATCCACAATAGAGATCCTGAACGTTCTGAAAATAGGATTGTAGCCGTCGGTGACTTCGAACTCAAAACTGTCCATTTTCACCTCATCATCGGAGTTGTGGATGTAGTAAATCTTACTGCCAGCCAGTTGCAGCTGAGTAAAAGACACAATGGGCATCCCAGGAGTGTCTGTACACTCCAAGTGGCCCCTGACGGGAGCCCTGGTGATGGTAAAGACCAAGTTCTCATCGGGGCTGTTGAGGTCGGTGGTGCTGAGGAGATCCGTGGTCAAAGTCACTCTGCCACCTTCCCTCAGGGACACGCCTTTGCTGACGACGTCGGGGAAGACCATGTCGATGCCGCCCACGGTGATGTAGAAGTAACGATCGATCAGTGGGTTCATTCCGTCCGTGACATCGAATTTGACCAAGTCTCGGATGCCCTCCTGTCCGTTGTGCGTGTAGACTATAAGCCCTGCATCGAGTTCGGCCTGTGTGAAATTCATTCCCAGGGTGACGTTCTCAAGGGACCCGTCGGGAGTTTTCCTCTGCAGGAGGCCCTGACTAGGCCCGAACCGGATGACAAATGTTAGCGTGCTGTCATCTGAATCCAAATCTGTCGCTTTGAGCACTTTGTTGTTGATCTCTTTGGTTTCCCCGATTTCCACCTCCAGACCGTCATTGATGAGCATTCGGGGTGTCTCGTCATCAACGGCGACGATCATAACCACGGCTGTTTTCTGCACAGAGTATTTCCCATCTGTCAGAATTACATCAAAGCTGTCCTCTGTTGTCTCTGAGTCATCGTGCTCATAAATAATAGTTGATGCCTCCCTGATCTGATCTAAAGTGAAATTAGTCACCAGAACTGAGCCTGTGGGTAGCTGGTTTAAAATGGCACCGTGTCTGGGAGCTTTGGAAATGATGAACGTCAGCTCCTGAGGTGGGATATCGGAATCCGCCCCGTTCAGAATTGGGGTGTCAATGACGATGTTCATCCCCTCCATCACGACTATTTCCCTCAAATAAATCTCTGGCTTCTCATCATTTGCGGGGATGATAACAATAGGGAAAAAATGGTTCTCTGAGAAATTGATGCCGTCGGAGCACCTAAATGTGAACCTGTCCTCCACCGGCTCGACTCCTTTATGAATGCTCTGCACATAGTAGATATTCCCCTCCCTGATCTCTCTGATGGTAAAGGCGCTGATAGCTGTTCCTGACCTGGACTTTTCCGAGCCTGGGGCAGGTGATATATTTTCCACATAGCCGGCAGTCGGCTGCACGATGATGGTGCAAAGGATATCATCCGTTGGAGTGTCATTATCATCAGCATTCAAGTGCTGAGGGCCGATGGCGTATTTCTCCCCTTCGATGACGCTGAATTGAATCCCAACTCCAACCTCAGGGGCCTGGCTGTCAACGGGAAGAATAGTGACTCGAACGTGGACTCCATTGACCTTATTGCCACCTACTGTCCAATCATCGGACATGTCTGTAAGAGTCAAATTGAAGCCATCCTGCTGAGGGGTGAGACCTATCTCGCCACCGGTGTGTGCATACACGACTACACCATTTATAATATCAGCCTGTGTGAACCTAGTGGCAGGCACCCCTTTAACCAATATTTCACCTATAACCGGAGGGTCCTCCACAATAAAGGTCAGCTGGAGGTCGTCTGTGTCATCATCATGGCCTTGAATGACATTAGTTGTGATTTCCGTGGCTCCGTTTTCCAGCACATCCATATGAGACCCGATTGTCCCCTCGGGCAGGCTGATGGTTGGAGTTTCATCATCGACAGGCTTTACATTAACTTTGACCGTCACGGTTACAACATGGAACCCATCGCTCACATCCAGCTGAAATTCATCGCTCGTCGTCTCCTCACCGCCATGAATATATGATATCTTCCCCTCGGAGATATCCTCGAGTCGGAAAACCCCTTTTTTCTCTAGGTCAGTGAATGCAGCCTGGAGCTGGCCGTGTTTAGGGGGCTGGCTTAGAGTGAATGTAATCAGTTTACTCTCTGTGTCAGGGTCCGTGGCATCTAGCTCTGCGATGGTGAGGATGTGCATGCCGCGCTCAAACACGGTGAAGCCAGTGTTTGTAATCTGAGGGGGTTTATTGTTGACGGGCTGGAGGTAGATAGTGAAGGCCCCATCTACGCTGTTCCCTGCCGTGTCTTCAACGGTGAACCGGAACTGAACGACGTGGGCCGTGATTCCAAGCTCAACATCCGGGGGGCTGTAGGATATCTTATGATGGTTAACTTGAGCTTGGGTGAACTCCGTGACCTCGGTGTCGGGGCTGTCTGTCAGAACCAGAGACCCGAACGTAACCGGGTTATTCTCATCCGTGTCTGTCGGGGGCTGGATAGCTGTGTATTTGAGGTCACGGTCCTCGGAGTCCAAATCAGTGTAGCGCAGAACGTCTTTGCTAAAGTGAGTGAGCTTGTACTCCTGGACTGTCATCTGCAAGGTGGTGCCAGGGAAAAGCTCTGGGGGAACGTCGTCGATAGGCAAAACCCGGATTATAAATACACTCTCTCCTGACTCATTAGGGGGGTCGTTGTCATCCTGAACTGTGAACACGAACTGATCCATGACGGTATCCGTGTTGTGAGGGCCCGTGTGCTTGTAGAACAACTTTCCATCGGTGATATCTTTCTGAAGCCACTCTGTCACCTCCTTCTCGTATACTTCGTCTTCAGAGTTAAACTTCCAAGAGGAGGGGTCCTCGGGGGCGTCCGACTGCCTTAGGAGCACCGTGCCGATCGTAGAAAAGGGAGGGACGGTGGTGAATTTAATGGTGGAGTCCTCAGAGTCAATATCAGCAGCACTGAGCATGAGGGGAGATATAGGCATCATCTGGTTTTTGAACAGCACCAGGCCAGTGTTGGCATTCACAATCGGGGGCTCGTCATCAGTGGGAACGATCGTAATTGGGAAGAGGAATTCCACCTCGTTTTTCCCATCTGTCATCCTGAAGACAATGTTGTCGCTGTAGGTGTCACTCCCGTCGTGCTGGTAGACAACAACTCCCGTCGTTAGATCGGCGGGCGTGAAGAACTTCCTCTGGGAGCCGAACACCATGAGGTCCCCGTGGCGCAGCCCGTCCACCACCGTGATGGTGACGGCGTCGAGGTCGTCCTCGTCGCTGACCTCCAAGTTGTGGGCGCCGAAGAGGGGCCGGGACTGGCCCTCGTACAGCAGCTGGCCCGTGTTGCGTGTCACGACGGGCGCCAGGGAATTCATGGGCTTCACGACGATCATGAACGCGAAGGGGTCTGAGACGGCCCCGTCCCCGTCCACCACCTCGAACTCGAGCTGAAAAATCCTCTCGGTGTCCGAGTCCAGGGAGGGGGGCTTGTAAGCTATCTTCAGATCCCTCAGGTCTCTCTGGTAGAAGGACGTGATGGGGAGGTTTCTGTCATCGGTGCTGACTATGTAGCCCTCCTCATAGGACAAGGGAGAGGTGATGTTGAAAATAAGCTCGTCCGGGTCCGACTCGGCATCTTCCGCCGCGAGCATGTCAGGGGTTAGGGCAGTCATGACGAACTGGCTGACCTCCATCATCATCATGGACACAAAGCTGGGTTTGGGTGGGGTGTTTTCCTCTCCCTCCTTGATGCGGATCATGAGATGGAAATACTCCTGTTTCACCAGGTTGCCTTCCTTGTCGTGCAGCTCCACAACCATGGGGACATAGTCCCTGTTGGGGGACTTGCGGTCGAAGGTGTGCTCGTAGCGGATGTCGGCTTGCGTGAATTCGTCGCAGTCCATCATTTTGGAAAGTTTCCCCCCATCGATGAGTCTCCCGTACCTGGGCAGAGCGCTGCCGCTGGACAGGGACGCCACCTCGCATTTATGAGAGTCTCTGTCATAGGTGAACTCTAAAATCTTCTTATCGATGGGACTACTGGTCCCCTTGAGATTATCGACAGTGAGGGGCATGTTTTTGGTGAGTAACTCGAGCTGCGTAAAAACCACCTCAACCTCCATCATGAACGGGATGATAACGGTTTCGGTTTGCGCGTCGTACCTGAGCTGCAGCCTCACTCTGTCCTTCGCCGGACTCCTGGACCCGTAGTGGGAGTAGGTCACGTCGTTGGGACCGAAATCGCACGGAAACTTTTTGGGAGAGAGGTGCCCCGGTCTCTGCGAGAGCGGGTCGTTATCCAGGACGGTGATGCTGCACCGATCCCCGGGCTGAGTTTGGATGACCAGGTCGTTGACGGGGTCGACGAAGACCGATCTGCCGAAGGGCACGCGTATTCCGTTGTTGGCCACCAAGATCGCGTCCTCGGACAGCTCGGACCTCAGCGCGTAAAATAATCCAGAGCTGTCGGGCTGCGCGCCAACGAGACCCGCTAAGGAGAGACACAGGAGGAGTCTACGGAGCGACATCTCGGCAGCGGGTCTGATCCGACGCATCGGAAAGCGGTCGCTCTGCCGAAGTGATGTCGGGAAAAAATGCGCCGTTTTTTTTGTTGTTGTTTCCCACTCGACGAGGAAAATAATAATTCAAAACAAACAAAACAAAGAAAAAGCCCCAAAGTGCCGGGAGTCAGTCCTGCACTGTTGCTCCCGCGCATCTGTCCGTCCGGACCCTGGACACGGAACAGCGCGCAGGAGTTTTAACTTCAGACGCTCCAGATCCTGCGTAAGAGCGCTCCCGCCCCCCTCCGCGCATATTGGAGGGTTTCTCTTTTCTTTCCTTTTTTTTTTAAGGGGCAGGGTACCTCGGGCTCAGCGGCAATTGGCAGCGCAGCTGACATTCACGGGGCGGGGGGCGGGGACCGGAGGACGAGCCGAGGCGCACAGATGTGGGTTTACCCCCGCGGAGTTCACTCACCGAGCGTGAGCCCGTCGGGACGGGCGACAGGGGAATGGGCATCTTTGCAAGATTTAGTAAGTGAATTCTTAGATAATACCGCCCTGAAGAAATATGACTGATTTTAAGTATTGCCCATGAACTCAACGTGGCACAAATCACATTATCATATCGTCCTCGGCCATAAAGACACTGAGGAATTTGGGAGAAATGTCAGAATTGTAACCCCACGGCTGAAGAGACTGTCAATATATTCCAGGCTAGAAAGGAAGAGAAATTGAAATGACTCCACCAGCTTTATGTTACTGCTTTGATTTTAGATTTGTTTAACTTGGTTGAAAAATCATTTGATAATTTTATCCAAAATTATCAAATAAATCTCATGAAGGATCATTTTAAAAAGATTAAACCATTTGTTTCTCGCACATAAATCAGGCTAGTAGGTCTTAGTGTTCATTTATGATTATTATGATTAACAATTTTTACATCTTCGGGAAATGAAGCTTGGTACGGTCCTCTCTCTCTCCCTCTCTCTCTCTCTCTCTCTCTCTCTCTCTCTCCAAATATTTCACGTGTCCACTGTTAGATTGTCCAGCAGAGCCAATAAAGTTCATTCAACATGACCAGTAACTACAGAGCATTCTGCACATAGTGGTATTTCTTGAGCACAGTCGACTTCAGAAATTCATCCATAGAACCTTAAAAGTGATTTTTTCACAGACAATTTTACTATAAAACTCTATAATTAGCTTAGAAATAGGGAGTTCTATCATTCAACAAAATAAAAAAAAGAAAGGTATCAAGGCATGGCCACAATTTTTGAGATTATATAAACTTATACAAGCCTTTTGCCATTTTTCCCCATGTAGTGACTTTAAGCCTGAACAATCCTCTCAAATGTTCCTCCTCATTTACTTTAACTCCTCACGTCCTGCAAAAAAAGTGTTAATATGTTGATGGAAGTGAGAGACTGGGTTTTCTAATTTCTTATTCATGTATGCATAAATCCATTTATTTATTTATATTTGTAGTTTATTTTTGCGGCGAACAAGCAGCTGAATGTTGGCCTCTGAAACATGTTGACCTTCCCTCAAGCTGGGAAAAAGAAAACCGTAAGAGTCTCTCATTGCCCAGTAGGCTGGAGACAGGATGACCCTGTCCTTGTCAGTTCTAGTTCAGTAAACTACAATATAATGCAAAACCACTAAAAATCCAAAATACTGCCATAAGTAGCAGCGTGGGGATGTGAAATATTCACTCCGTTGGGACCAACAATAACAACAACAACAAAAAAAATGGTGCAAATTGATTTTTAAGACAGGAGAAAATCCATCCTGCCAGACCTTGGTGGTCCTAGGGGGGGGATTTGTACGGCAAGTTGAAACATCTGTCAAGGCTAAGTCATGAGAGAATACCCCCCCCTCCCCAGCTTCACAAACAGGCTTTTGGATTTTATTTTATTTTTTTAATCTGATATTTAGCGTTTGGCAGAGAGGGATTTGCTCTGGCTTTGGCAACAGTCCCGGTCAAATGAAAAGCAGGTCCGCCATTAATCAAATAAGAGTCAGGAAGAGGTTCGTGCAAAAAAAGCTGTGCGATGCCTGAAAAACAGGGTGCGCTTTTCAGTAATTTTTGGAAAAGTTCATCAATGAGGGACAGAATTCAAAATCCATTCTGATGCCATCGTGTATGAATTGTCAAATATGGGAAAAAAATCGTAGACGCTATGAGGCCATTGAATGATTTTTTTTTCCTATTGTTGTGAAACTGGCTCCAAGGTTTAAATATGCTGTTTTGAAAAGCTGCTCTTACAAACCCTGACAGCCTTGAGTCTTAACGACCCTCACACATCATAAGGCTGAAGTTTAGAAGTACTGCTTGTGACCACATTTTGTTCTCGACTCTCCACCACCTACGTTTAGAATGTCAGGTGATTAGAGGGTTTCTAGTGCCTTGTTATTTCAAAGTACACACCACCCCCAGCTCCTCCAGCTGTCATACTCTTTATATGTGCTTGAAACATTCTTCTTGCAATTTTACATGAGAGATGCCACCTCGGATCCACGCATGCCGGATCTGCTCCGTGTCATGTGAGCACATTCAGACGGATTATACCGAACGCTGAAGTCTGACCAGAGGCAGAGGGAGTGAAGAGGGACAAAGGGAGGGATGCAAAAATGATCATCATTAGGATGAGAAAATTAGAGACTAGTGGACAGTTTCACATGGAACTTTGAGCTGCAGTGTTTGTTCGTCACAAAATTACTTTCCATAGAAAAAACATATAAGGGAGTCTGCATGACAAGCACCTGTTTATGAGCGATGCCAATTATTTTGACTCCCTGGACGTCTCAAATCTCACAAACATTTGTTCTCCTCCCATCTGACTAATTAGCGCCGAAACCCTGGCTCATCCCTCACAGCACATCTCTATCACCTACCAAGCACTTTGAAACTTTCTGGAAAAGTCCAGCCTCAGATTTATGACATTCATACAGTACGGGATGTTGGGTTCCTACTGCACAGCAGCTGCTCCGCTATGATAAGGCCACACATGGAGATTCTGGAGTTTGAGCCTTCATGGGACTGTGAAAAGATTCACAATTGTCACATAGGCTAATGAGACAGTATGAGGGTTAGGAACCCATCAAATTTTTGCATTTGCATAAAATCTGGGCATGCATGCCACAATAGCAAAAAAAAACAACAAAAAAAATCAAAACAAAACAACATTCCCTACTTATCATAAAAGCTAATTTATTTGAATAGACATTTTATGAAGAGCTGGACTCACATTCGCACCACTAAAAGCCCAATGAATATTCACCAGTTTAGCACACATTATCATTCACCAGCAAAGGCAGATTCATCTAAATCAATTCTACATTTCTGTTTCGTTCTTGTTGGGCAATATAAAAATTGCCGAATATTATTATTGTTCGGATTTGTAAATGCGAGGAGCAAATGATGTTATCTTGTTGCCAGGAGATGTAACCATCATCATCATAAAGTCCAAAAATAACCGCTGAGAAAACAATGCAGATTTCTCACTGCAAGGCTGAGCCCCTAAAATGTGACTCTACAACACTGAGGGAACTTATTTTGTTTGTAGACACTCACCACCCACACACCTCTGTCCCACCAGAATCAAGAGGTGGGAGTTTCAATCTGTGATGCCGTGACAGAGCCCAGTGTGGCGGTTGGAAGTGTACAGGATAATTTCCCTGGGAATATTTTCTGCTTCCAACTTTTTCTCTTATTTTGAATATGCTTCATCAGTCATCCAAGGCAAAGCACCATGTTTTGCATATTGAACGCACTTTTTTGTTTATATATTTATTTATTTTTTTGATAAATCACTCTAGGAGAACATCACTCCTGGCCACATTTGAATAAACTTTAAATGAATGACTCATAAAGAATAATGTTAATGAGTAGAAGCAGAATTGTTCATGAGTCAATTTATTCATACGCTGAATATTAAGTATTTAAGGGACCGAGAATTATTTGCTATGTATTCTCAGAGTGGGGAAAATGAGACAGGTAATTTATGGATTCCATGTACCTTACTTGAGTGTTATCATGTTATGCTACTTTACACTTCTTCTTCACTGCATCTTGGCTGGAAATACTTTCACTTTTACTCTTATTGAACAGTTACAGTTACTTTGCTCATGCATGTTTTATATATATAAAATATTCAATCCGTTTTTAAAATTTGATGCATTTGCTAGAGTCTAAACTAAGCAACAGTATATAGAGTAGCTCAAATCAATCTCTGCTCAAGCAGCTACACCTTTAAAATGCTCTTTACATATCAGTGTATCATGAGTAAAGTAATACACTTTGAATGGGCATTTCAGCATAACAAGCACCTTTGTTTTCAATCACACAGCTGTTACTCCTCATGCTTTCAGCACTCGATGTCAATGAGAGGAGTGGGGCCTCCTGTCACTCACTGCTCTGTCCTCGCCATCGCCATCGCCATAACCGCATAGAACCTGTTGCTTCCTGAGGAAGCCCAGGCATAAAAGCAAAGGGCTCGACATGCAAAACCACTGATTTTACCCCGCTGCATCTCCAGCCTGCAATTACTTTTTGCCTGGGTCAGCTGAAAGTGGGATGAGCACCCCACCCCAACATCCATCCCCCACCCTTGTGCACACACAATTTCGCACAAGGACATACAAGCGCATCCAGTTTCACATCTGGTCCGTCTTTGTTCCCATATGACAGTCGTGAAAAAGTAGGCATTCAAAAGGACACACCAGGAACTCTTCTCTCCAAACAAGCATCTCAAGCGCCGCCGCTGCTCTGTAATCATCAACACAATGAGCATGTGAGTTTACACAAAGTGGCGCTCAGGTAAACGTTTACCGTCTGGTGAAACCGCCAGTTTGTTCCCGCGTCTCACACACTCATTTACATTACAGACGACAGTGCTCCTGCGAGCTTTTGACTTTCAGTCGGAGGAACGGGGGGTCATTTTCACGAATTAGTGGAAAATTGGGTAAATATCTGTTGTATCTGCAAATCGTTTTTTTTCCCAGATTAACCACCTGAGAAATGGCGAGAAAAGTCATTGAGTGATACTCAAGACTTTAGTTTGCATCCACTTCCCAAAGGAACACCTGCCACTGTAGTTTTTATAAAAGCCCGTTTCCCTGTGTTTTTCGGTGCCTTAAATGCAGACCAGCCCCTATAACTGAACTGCTAGGCCTTAATGACTTGTTTACAGCTCGTGTGTGAAATTCCTTCCAGCTGGTTGGCTTTGTGACATGCCCCCTACAGAGCGTATTCTCTCCATTTCATGTGATTTCACAGAGGTGATGAGTCTAATAAGGGACAAGCCTGCCACACTCCATCACGCATCAGACACAGCACTCGGCCCTGGGCCCTACAGGCAGTGTCAATTTGCGATGGTTGTTGTCAGCTCTGGTTGCTTTTTGGAGCTCGGCATTTGTTGCAGTGCTTGAATGGCATTTTCTTGTTATTGTGAATTGTAATATGGAGGAGAGATGAATATGAAGGGAAAGGAAAAGAGAGGAGAAGACAAGAAGAGACTTTTAAAGCAGTCAAACATTCTGTGCTTCTTAGTATAGCTTTAAGAATTCCAATTGTTTTCTCTTTTTACATAAAACCTTCAGAGCTTAAGTAGAGATGAGAATAGAAGGCCCACGGAGAAGAACAAATTAAACTGTTGATATTCCTCAGAGTAAATACTGCTTACTTACCACACAATTAGTTACACTGTAGATTCAGCTAAGGCTGGAGAAATCCTCTCTTGCAGATTAACCGCCATCTTACAGGCTAAATAAAAGATTTCAGCAGTGTGAGAAAGAGAAAAGAAGCACCTCCGGTGATTAATTTGGATAAGGCAAATCAAGTCATTTAAATGCAGCCACGATTTATATCTAAATAATCAGGCAGAGAACAGGGGTTATTTTATTTTTTTTTTTAATGGACTACTGCTCCCTGGTGGTGAGGAGCGGCAGCAGCATTTCAGGAGTCGGCTTAAGGGCGACGGGTTATCAGAGGGTTACCGAATTTTATGCAGGTGGGGCGTTGGGAAACTTACAGAGACAAATCAAAGGCCTCAGATGATACGCGCACATGCACGCACACACACACACACACACACACACAAAATCCATGTTTAATTTGCAAGCTCACTCCAGCGAGGACTTGCACGCTGACATTTGACATCAGGGGCATCTACAGTATCTGCTCTCTGGGGGGTTTTCACTTGCCTCGCAGAGGTAAATACTGCACAGGAACAGGAACTGTGTGAAAGCAGCGCTGTTAAAGGCGGTCGTAAAAACGGAGAAGACAGGGAGAGTCTGAGTGCCTAATAACAAAGTTTCCACGGTAACAGCTGAAGTCAGGGTGCGAACAGACAGTGCAGCTGGTTTGAGGGTTAACAGCGTTCTGTATGATACCCTTTCCCTTTACTCCGGCTCTGCTCTTTCCTTTGTTCCAATGAGCTGTTTGACGTCCACACGCTTGGTGTGCACACACACACACAAACTAACAATAGACACCCATGCACACGGACTCTCTGACATGTAATACCTGTGCACCAGCGAGATCTCCATTATTGAAGGACGACTGCTCAGGAGAGGAACTTCAGGGCTTTTATCTTATCAGCTGTCGGGTTAGATTTCACTGTAGCCGTGTGAAAAACAGACTCACCTTGTGTTAAAAATATGGTCCACTTGTGGCATGAACTCGCGCTTTTCATCCCTCAAGATGCAGAGTGAAAAGAAGTGAAAGATAAAGATGAGGAAGGAAACCTACCTGAGGTAAGCCCCCCCACCACCACCACCACCACCACCGCAGGCTTTCTGTTAAAAATGTAAGTCTCAAGATAATCCTAATGACACCATTGGGTTTTCCTCTAGGACCTTAGATATTTCCCTCAGGAACGACAGCCGAAATTGCACAACTGTCCTCATCACAGGCTGAACAATGGTCTTTGTAAAACTGGATTTCATGTGTAAAATTTGTGCAGTGAGGAGTAAATGCTAGTAATAAAAAGTTCTCAGAGAGACAATTTTGCTCGGTTCTTGGATAAGTTTCCACCAAATGGTTTTGATGTTATCGCTGCTTGTTTGAGGCTGCGCCAGAGCAGAAATACTAACAATATAGAAACTACAGGTTACAGGGGATAGTTTTGAATCTGGATTTGGAGACTAAAAATGTGCTGCCTCATAATGATGAGAGCTATGGATCCCCGAGGAAAAGTAAGTATTATTATCATTACTTAAAAATATTCATAATTACTATGACTTAATATTCTTGATCATATTTGATGTTGTTATTGTAATAGTTTAAACAGTATTCCGTATTCAGAATACTGTAATTAGTTTTATCCATGGCTATTATTATAATAATCACTTATGATTTCATTGAGCACTCGGGCCTCTACATATAATAGGTCTAGGGCCACAGAGATTGCCCTGTCAGGCTCTGCATAGGGGCAGCAGTGCTCTGAGCTAAATGCTAACTTTATTCATACATGCTCACAATGACAATACTAACATGCTGGTATTTAGCAGGTATAATGTTTGCCATGTTCAGCATCTTAGTTTAGCATATTAGCATAGCAACATTTGCCAATTAGCAATAGACACAAAGTACGGCTGAGGGAAATGTCATTAATTCTACAGATATTTGGTCATAAACAGTTTTGCCCCCGGTTGTCGTTGGATGGCATCTCAGAGGACGACCACAGCGATCACAGCTCATCCGGAGGGAAAACGTGGATACGCACTGATCTCATGGCAATCAATCCAAGACATAGTCTAGATGTTCCCATATAACCACAAGGGTCAAACCTGCCCCTGGTGGTGGAGAGGAGCTAAGGGTCATTGTCATGGTAACCATGGATATCTGTGCTAAATTTCCAACCAATCAATAGTTGTCGAAACATTTCAGTAAAAAAAAGATAAATAAAAATTGTATGCCAGAGAAAATGTAAGGGGGGACACCGGTGTCAGTAGGATTCATCGCTTGGGGACGACAAAGGTCCAAGCCCTCCGATTGCTGCTGAGATATTTCAGTCTGGACCAAAGCGGTGGACGGGCAGTGACACTGCCATCCACAGAGCTGTGCTTTTTGCAGGGCTAAAAAGCGAAACCGGACAAGGGATAGAAAGTCGTTGTGGAGCTCTGCACACGCTGAGAATAAATGGACTACTGTCGGGGAAAAACTAGACTGGCTAAGACTTTGCTCTCCCTGTTTTGACCAAAGCTTCAAGGATATACCACAAAACAAGCAAAGCAAAGCTTGCCCGTGGCCAGTGTGTCCTTAAAACGCACTCTCCAACCCTGTTGATTAATACTCCCACAAGCTCTTTGTACACTTTGCCGCGGAGAGAAAAGAGATGCAAAGAAGGAGAGGATTATAAAAGATTAGCCGTCAGACTGCCCCAGCAGATTCAGGAGACCACTTAACTTAAGGAAGGGAGGTGACTTTTAACTGTTTTAAGATTCTCTTTTGCATCTAAAAAAAACAGTAGAGGTGCTTTAAAATCACAGTGCGTTCTTGCCATTGGATTTACCTTGAAATGCACTTAATGAACCAGCCATTCATTTTAACAGAGTCTCAGCCATTGCAGAGGATCATGCTGTATTCCTCCATCTCTAATATGAACAATAGAGTAATCTTAGGCTACTTATCTTACCGCTTAATTTTAGCAAACACATAATATAATATATTGTCATAAAGCATGTCATTGCTGCTTATTGCTTAAAAAGTTAATATCTTCAGTCTCATGGGCTTTTCTCAAGAAACAGCAGGCTACAGGAGTGTGACAGCCTGAGATACAATGTCTGTTAGAAATGTCTGTGTGAAAAGGTTTTGCACTCTTTAATCTAAGCTTACAAAGCAGAGCACCAGGTGCTTGTCGACAAGGTCACAGAGAGGACTCCTACACACTTACAAAAACTAGGAGAGGCTCTTCAGGTACAAAAAAAGAAAAGAAAAAAAAAGGCGATCGATTCATTCCACATTGAAAAGGTGACATTGTGTCACGGATGTGAAAATAAAGAGAACATTTTGATCGTGGACCATCTTCAACTCTTACTGTGTTACTGTAGAGACTTTAAATAGACTTTGCAAATGCAGCCGAGGCCAAGGAGGAGAGGGGCGGTGAGAGGCAGAGGGTATTTTCCGTGAACTCATCAGATAGTAGTTTGATGAGTCACCTATTGAATATGAAGTAAAACGGATGATTTTCTTTTTTTTTCATCTGAAGAGCATGTGTGTGGGCCTTTTCTCTACAAGATGAGCTATAAATGTTATGAGTATTTTATATGAGTATTTTTCATTTGCACTTGAGAGGAGAACTTCAAATGCTAAGTTAAATAATCACAGTAAAACTGGGTTTGGGGTGTGCTTTAATACTTGAAAACCAAGCGTAAGAAGCAAGCCCTGCTTCAAAACCACATTATCCATCTCACTTTAGCCCAAAGGCAATCAGATTCTCAGATCTTTGATAATGCAGTATCTTCCCCTTGGCTGAGATATGTGAAGCATCCAGTCTCGTGGCTGTGTTAGAGAGAATTGCAGCATGTCTAAATATGCTAGTTGCCTAAATATCTGTACTCAATCAAGATTAATCAGCTGTCATTCTGCAAGGGAAGAGATACAGGAACATGAGTCAGAGCAGCCTAACCACATCCCTGGGATTTTCCTCCAGGTTGCCATACTTATCTTGAGACAGAAGGGGGCAGAATTAGGTCATTAATATGCTTTTATTAAATAATCTTGATGTGGAACCTATAATGTCTTTTTATCAATATCCCTTGGGTGTGATAAAACCTGTCGGGGACACTGTTCACTCTCTCTCTCTCTCTCTCTCTCTCTCTCTCACACACCAAACCTGTGTATTACACATGTGCTGCATGTGTTAGAATCACAGATACGTGAAGTGTGAAAATGAGCTGGATTGGCTGTGAGCTTGGTGTGTGGTGGTGGGGGTGAGGGTGGGGGTTCCATTCCCTGGTTCCCCATTTCTTTACATGGCTCGCTGGCCTGTGGCCGCGGCGCTGGCCTTATCGACGCGTGTGTCTGTGGAGGACCACTAGATCTCATTTTAGATTGTCTGCGTTTAATGGGAGGCCAAGGAGCTCGGTGTGTCATCTATAAAGCTGTGGGGGGGGGGGGGGGGGGTGAAGAAGTCAGTGGGAAGACTCATTTTGTAGTGGGTGGTTCCTGATTCCTTTCTCTCTCTCTCCAACTCCTCAAAATGGATTAGAAAACATTTTTTTCCTAATTTCTCATTAATCAATCATAAGCTGTTTTAAAAATGTAATAAAAATGTAATAAAATGTAATAAAATTAAATATTTAGGTGTCGAATTTGGTGCATACCTATACCAAGATCCACACTGTCAGTAAATCTGAATAAAGTCATGATAAGAGCAGGTGTTTAAACAGGTGGTGTGGTGGCGTATTGTGCTCAGTGCCCCCCCCCCCCAAAAAAAAACTAAAAACTAAAAACTCTGCACTCTTAGGGGAGACTGGTGTTTGATTTCGGGGACAAAAGCAGAGGGTTCTCTGCTTGGTTAAATGTATGCAACTGCTCAAACCCTTTTTATTTCCTTCAGTTATCATCAAAGAAGTGATGAATCAACCCACAGCTGCACGCATGCACATTCCCTCAACAGTTTCTCTCTGCCTGGTCTCACCTCAAACGAAGGACCCTCACAGTTGGGGTCGGGGCCACAGCCACATCATCGCCATCTAACGTGACACCTGCCCGGAGGTTTCGGCTCCACTGCGGAGCCAACAGACTGTGATGTGTCATTTGGAGGCTCCCTGGGAAGATGTTTCCCTCTGGGAGCCATGATGGACCTGCTGAAGCCTGGGAAAAAAAAAAGTGCTGGTACTGATTGCACCGGTGGATCAGAAGCCCCCCCCCCGGTCAGGACTTCATCCAGGTGGCACTGTGTGCCAGGGGTCGCACCTGTGCGGCAGTTCATGCGGAACGTTGCTCGGGACACGGCGCTCAGCCTGAAATTGTGATCATAAAGCATCTTTCTACTCCATTGCTCGTAAAGATTTAACTGCAGCACCCGTTTTGTTTAGGAGTGAAATTTTAATTTCATGCCTAAAAGAGCACAAAATCAGACGGCGCGATGAAATGAGCTAATTTCTTACTTGTTTAATTTTAATGAATCTGTGTTATCTTTTGTCTTTCACTTAGTCAGCATTAAAAAATCTCAAATATTCATGCCAGCCTGAAAACATCCATCCACCCTTTAAAAAACACAATGATCTTAAAGACTTAAACTGATTTTTTTTCCTCAGGTATCCTTAACTCTTGCAAATACATATTATTTTGGAAACAAATGCATTCAATAAGCATTAAGAGCACCTGGGCCAACATACTGCTGCATGCAGGGCACTCTCTGGTCTTTCTTCATCTAAGAAGTAAATTTCTAGTGAATGTTCCCAGCAGTGACTTTGATTAAAATAAATGGGGCAATCCATTTGTGATGGCACTCCTGCTCCTCCCCACCATGTGAGACCGCATCCTAATGGACAGTGGGACACAACGGTGTGCTCTCTCCTGTGTATTACAGCATATGCATGCTCCATTATCTTCTCCTGCCCAATTTTTTCTTTATCAGAGTATGAATTTTTTTTTCCTTCTCCACGGTTGAAAAAGGGAACCGATTCAGCAACAAATGAACCAGACCTTTTCAGCTGATGATAATTAATGTGAAGGGGATAATTAACTGCTTTCCTTCATTAATCAGTCAGAGAGAACAATAAAGCACAAACTCCAGGTCTACCTATTAGTCATGTCTTTATTTTGTTTTTGTTTTGTTTTGTTTTGAATTTTGCATGGGGATGACCTGGAGAATTAATGTGAAGGTTTATACTCAATTCAGCCATATTTTTTTTTCCCTAAATTGTAAGCAGATCCTGCCAAAAGAACAGAAACAGGACTAAAGAGCGCAACCAAAAACTTAATTCATTTCCCAGATGAGAAGCAGTGTTTCAGGTGTTGGGTGAATCTAATCTCCTTGAATCCTGTTGCAACACTTTCTGAGACCTCCGCATTTCAATCTAAGCCTTCTGGACGCCTCTCTCGTTCTTTCACCACCTGCCTCTCAGCTTCTAATCAAGCTAGAAGTGCATATTAAAAAGTCTAGATTACTCAGGGTTTGTTTTTTTATATTTATTGTGTGAAGATGGGACATAACACATGGTCTGGAATACAAAGGCTAGGCATTTGGGTGAGCACAACCCGATGTTAAAATGTAACCTGACAGAGGGCAGCAAAGCTCCACGGGCCTGCAGTTTGACAGCTGAAAAAACACATTTCTTTATATTTGCCCCCCACCCCAAAAAACCCCACTTCATCTGCAGATATGTTCTTCTAGTTATGGAAGAATCTGGCCCACATGACAAATTCAGTACAGATCCAAGTCTAATTACCTTGTGTTTGAGGAATCCTTCTCTAACAACAGGTGCCTGGTAAAAACGAATAACCAATGATGTGAAAACAGACGTTTAACCTGCATCAACAGCCACATAATATAATTATGGTCCTTAAAAGTATGTTGTATGTTTTAATAAAAGTTCATCCCTTGTATTACCATAGTCACACTACTCCTAACAAACAAAAGTAAACATTGCAAAATAGGCATGTACTGTTAGTCATACTGATCATTTATTGTCATTTAAAAAGATACAAAAACTATAACTTCTGATTCACTTGTTTGTTAATCTTTGCTTAAGTCTTTCCCAGGATGCAGCTGGCGTTTTTATGTATGATAATTATTTGGTATCTCTGGGTACTCTTGATGTCATTCCAATCTTTTGATGCAACAAAATTAAAAATAACCTGAACTAAGAATGAAGAAGCAGGGAGCATGAAAGTGTGTGCATGTCTTCATTAAATTTAAATATATATATATTTATTTATATATATATATATATATATATATATATATATATGTTCTCATTTGAGCCACTGTCGGTTGTGAGCCAGAAAATAAATACGACACACACTGAGGTGTTTTCCTGGGTCTCAAGTGTTATATGATTCTGCTGGGTGAGTCATATGCCGTCAACTAGGAAAAGCAGCATCAGTCGCCTTGTCCTCCCACTCTGTCTCTGGGAATGAGGCGAAGCTCTGAGCCATGTTTTAGAAAAACATTCCCTGCAACACAAGACAGAGCACCACATAAAGATCACAGTTTATAATCTGTGTGCTTTAATAGGGGGTTTTATAGTCACTATTGCTGTTACACTGCAAACAAGTTGTCAGCTCACTAGCTGGAAGAGAAACTTGGACCTTTTCTTCTTGAAAGATACACTTTGTAAACACAGAAATGATGGTTTATTCAAAACAGCAATAAAAAAATACTGAGAATGTCTAATTTTAATTTCCTCACACCTAATTTTCAGCCTATTTGTCTTTTCTATAATAACCATTTATTCAAATCAGGTGTTTTTCATTGAGCACATAGAGTTAGTTCATTTGAATAATTTATAATACTGCAGTATGGAACCACAGATAAAAAAAAACTCAACTGGTAGTTTTGTTCATTCAATCAGCAATCATGCTGATATCTTATATGCATAACTCACTGCTAGGAGCATCAGTAATAAGCGCACTTCTCTCTTGCTGCAGGAAATTTATGATATTGGCCTTTTAAAGATTTGTGAAGAGAAAAATGTTGTAGAATTACACCGGATCAGTTTCAGCCGTGTACTCAAAGCTGTGAACACGAGGTGGAGTGGCTGCAGTGGGTGAAAAAAGGCAGTCTGACAGAAGCGTCTGAACCAAGGCTATTCTTGGCAGCACACAGCATGAATGTTATGCAGACAAAAAGCTGTTGTGAATGCCCACCACTTACGTCCTTTCTTAGCAGAAAAAGAACTGGTCCTGCCTTTGAAAGCAGCCATTATCTTATCCTCCTCTACGGAGAAAGCCCAGTCATCTGTTACCTGCCTTTGTGGAAGACGATGACTTACATAAGGAGAGGTGGGCTACACTTTAAGTACGAACCTCAGGGAAACACCGGCGGAGGCTGACACAGAGAAAAAGTGATTCACCGGGGTACAGCAATAATGCGGGAATATAAAGTTAACTAAAGTCGAGCGATTTCTGACTAAACAGCTTGGTACATCTAGTTCGCCTCCAGTCAGAGGTCAGTTTTTAATTTAATTTTACATTATATGCTGCTTCTTGGGGCACCGCATCTATATTCATGACTCAGTAAACACCATTTCCATACAAATAACTCTCGGGCCTGCTCATACACAGAGATGCAGTCAGTTAAGTTACGATTATTTTGGTGACTCAACTTTTTTTCTTCTTCTTTTTATAGGGAATTCTGTTCCACAATGTCAAGTTACTCAAAAACTTATCGATATTACATCACCTTTTTTTTTTGTTTGTTTGGCACAGGTTGGGTGTTGTTCATCTAAAAATATCAAGATTTTCAAAAGCCCAGGGATCCTCTTAAGTTCGGACTCCCCAGCCCTTTTACAACTTTGTTTCAAGCATTTCCACTTTGGGTTTAGTAGTTTTGGTTGGTTTTCACTACTGCCCATTTCTGGGTCTCAATATATTATTGTAATATTTTGCAAAGCTGGTAACTACTTGCGTGTTAATGGATTTTTCATACATTTCTCTCCTTTACAAACTGAATCAATCGCCCCTGCTTAAAATCTCTAGCCTGTTATTTACATACTCTAATTCAAATTTAACTTAACTGTTCAAACCTGATTTAAAATACTCCAGTCTTTACCACAGATTGATTTGTTACATAACCTCAAGCAAGGCTTTTCATATAAAGCTTTATGTTTTTCTTTGCGTTCATTCAGGAATCCACCTACAGATGTCACTGCTTCTTGGGGGCTTTATTAAAGTAATCTTATTAATTTATTATTATAACGCGTTGCCACCAGCATAACTAAAGTGCATCATGGAACAGGCTTTTTTCAAGCTCTTTATCAATGCCTTGGGTTATTAATGCTTCGATGAAAGCACACTGACAAGTGGAAAAGAGCTTAAAAGAATGCCCCCAGGTTGATTACGCTTCCAAGAACCTTAATAAAACTGAATAGAAAGTGGCTTCTATGGTGCTAGACCAACTAAAATGTTTTCTTCTATAGACACAGTAGCTTTTCAAAGATCACGTGAGTCTTGGTCTCCAAAGCAACATGACAACTCACCTGCTGTCTGGGCAGGGTTGATTCCTATTCCATCTGCAATGCAAAATTGAAAGAAAAAAAAAGGAAAACCAAAAGATTGTCATGCAAATGAGAAGCACAGGAATAATCATTTAAAAAAAAGGACTAATTTACAATATCACCGGTTTAACCATAATGATGTTGCACTGGGAAACAAAAATGAGAACGTGCCTCGGCGGCAGGCAATTCTATTTGGAAAAATAATAACAGACCGGTCGTCAATTCTGCAGTGATAAAACTAAAGCTCGTATTTAACATGGCAGTCATATCTCAGCCATTGTAACAAAAATCTCATCTCAGTGCTGTCTGGTAACACTCATATGTTTGCCCACAAAATTTCATCTTTTTATGACTAAGCTACAGTGCGTGAGAAAATACATCAGGCGCTCTGCTTGTGAACGTTCTCTACACTTCTCTCTGTCCCTGTCTCTCCCGACTGCCTAACACTGTCAGTACAGAGCAGAGGTAAACAAAAACATCGACGGTTTTTATGTGGCACCAAGCAGTTTGTTAGGAAACAATGAATAAACTAACAATTTTCCTTTTAACGGCCACAACAGACAATTTACTCTAATTTGCTGCGATGATTATCATAACTGTGGTTACAAGTCTTCTGTTCCTGGATGAATCCTGCTGATTATTTTTTTGATTTTTTTTACAATTTACAGGCTCAGATTATTTTAGTCCTGCATCTGTTGTCTTCTTCATAGAAGCTCTGTCCTGATGGGCCATTATTTTGCCAGGCAGAGTTTGAACAGCTTGAATTTTAGTTGAATTTTAGACTTAATACTTCATGTTGCAAGTGAAATAATCAATCAAATGATCAACTTTCGACTGAATTATGAAGCGCTACTAGTAGCAGTATATCAGCTAAGACATTTTTGACATATGTCAGCATCTTTCATCTCTGATATCTTTTCTACCTAGGCTTTAATTTGCCAGTTTACTTGTCTCTATTGTGCAAACCAAACACTCTGCCCATCATGGGCTGATGTGCGTCGTAAGGTTTGGGGGCTGAGATAAGTGGCATCAGCATTCTGGCAATTCTGTCTGGTAGCTGACAGAGATCGATAAAGCCCGAACAGAATTAATAGCAGAAACAGAGGCTGTCAGTACTTCAAGAAATGACAAAAGAGCAATACTCATACTCTGTGGCTTGATGGTGAAAATTGTTTCACCCTCTTGAAGAGAGAAAAAAACAGCAGTTTTTCTCCCTTACTACTCCAGGAAGTGGACTCACAATACATCAATAAATTTGACATGTAGTCCACATGGTCCTCATGTACTGTTAGGGATAGTACCTCATGTCCCCTCTTTGAGATTGTATTATAGGAACTTTGTGCCTGTTGATGTACAGTAGCAGGAAAGAGGAGACGTTGAAAAGAAAAAACAACAACAACTGAAACTGGACAATTGGTTTGAATTTTAGGGAATATTCCTCAAGTCCCAATTTAAAAGACAGATGAAAAAATAGTAAGGCAACAATGATTTTCCTTTTGACTGAATATATCTTACAATTTAACTCAATTCTTTTCACTTGCATTTGGAAACTACGTTATTCAGTATTTCAGACACATTCTTAAGCAAATCATTTTGACTTCGAAAGTTATAATATAAACATGAAAAAAGAAAGAAGCCTATTTTGAAGTAACAATGTGCGGGTTCACTGGTAGAACTATCACCGATCATTATCATTATATATCATTATCTGGCTGTAGAGTTTCATCCATCAACTCATTTCTGGCATCACACTGCACTTCAAAGATTGCTGTAAGCACCCCCCTGGTTTTGTTAGAGCTCCCTCGAATCCTCTCAGCTTGGTGCTGAGGTTTCTGACACTTATCTGAGTTTCCAAACATCTCTGTCAAAATGCATTGTTTCTACGAGACTGAGCGTCTTTCTGATGTGAGACAGTTCTTTATAACCCTCAAGCTGGTACACATGTCACTTTTGCACTCTGAAAGTTTGCTAAAGGGGAAAAAAAAATAGCATTAGTTGAAAAACTTTTCCCCCCAAAAAACTCACCATTTGTTATTATCGCGCTGGTTGCTGATGGCACTTTGAACTGTAAAAGAAAATGAAACAGAAACATTGATTACACTCAATTCCCCCTCAGTGAAATGTCACAACAGAAGCTACTATTTGAGATTTCAAGAATTTCAGCAGCAATAAAATAATTTTTTGATAAATAATCAAGGACACGTTTGTACTCAGTTTCACTTGGCCCTGAAGACACAGTCTGAATAAATCATCATGGCAGGAATGTTAATCCACGGAGTCAGCACACTGAGATATACAACGACTTTTGTTGGAGGACAACTTAAGAAACAGAAGATGGAAGTTACGACGTCTTCAGAGAGAAACTTTATGAAACAAGTGAAAAAGAAAATGCTCTGTAGTATGTTTTGTTTTCGGTCTTTTGTCCGTCAACTTTCATGCCTGTCACACTCACACACGTGTTTTCATTTTAACACAAACTCAGGCCTGCATGAACACACACGTGCGAACAAACAAACAAACAAACAAACACACACACACACACACACACACACACACACACACACACACACACACACACACACACACACACACACACACACACACACTCTATAAGAGTTAGGAGAGAATCTGAGGGAAAGATAGCCATGCTTAAATTTCTGGCAGAAAATCACTCAGCAGGGTCACAATACATGTCCTACTTCGGTGTTGGACAGTGGGGGATGTGGGCTAGTGGGATTTGCAGTGAAAGGATGAAGGGATGAGTCTGTCAGCGGGCAAATGGGGTTCTAGCGTTGTTCTCCTCAGCAAGCTACTGCCAGGTAGCATGATGATGTCGCATAAAGTGGTGGGTAAAATATATTTTATGAAGGATTGAAGTTAAAAAAAAAACAAACAAACCCAATGTGGTTCAAATAACCACCTGATGAATACTAATTAAATTCAAATTAAATTAAAACATTTTAAGTTATGTCCTTTGGGAAATAAGGTAATTTTTAAATTTAGTAAGGTGTCTCTTTCTCTCTGTCCAACTCATAAGCCATTGTTGTAATGTTCACCACGGGATTAAAATAAACACCTGCTAATTAAAAAGTAAAACTGACACTGGCTCATTACTTTAATTTCTTTGGCAAGCGAACTTCAACAACAAAAACAAAAAAGAATGCCAGTGGCTGTCAGTAAAACTGTCTTATTTCAAACACTTTTTTTTTTTTTTGCTCTTTTACTAGTTAAAATAATAAACATTACCCAACTCGAGGGGCTCTCTCTCTGGTGGCTTGATGGAGCCTCCAAGATTAGCACATGCAAAGCCAGACGTCAAAAGTGAAAATTAGCTTCCATCGCTGGTTTGTAGCAGAAGTGCGTTAACATACTGTCTCCACATTGTACAAGCAGCACATCAATAGCAGCAGCAGCAGCAACAGTCTTCCTACGAGATGTGTTCAGCCTTGGTGCTGCTTTGTGTTCGTTTGCATTTAACGGAAGGAAACAGACTTCAAGGGGTTTTGGGTCATGGCTATGTGTGTAAAGCCTGTGTAACACATGGGGTATTGCACTACCTGTGCAGACAGAACTATATACGAATAATAAACAGGCCAATCAAGAAAGATGAATGAAACGAGCGTGGCTGATATGCATCTTGTGTATGTAACACCCCACTAAAACTTCATTTTAGTGTGGTAAAAGTCATGTACAATTGCTGACACAAGATTTGCCGGTTTAGCAAGCTTTGTAGTCCATATTGACATTAATACTTTCCACCTGCTCATGCAGGTAAAAAGACTTATATTTTAGAGGTTTCATACCAACACATATGTATTTCTTTGCTTTATTTTATTTCCCTACCTTTGCCACGTAAAGTGTCATCTCCTAAGTGACAGATGTTGAGTCTTCTTGTGAAATTAATGCTAATGTTAATGATTCTAAATTGTTGTTATATCATAAAGAAATAAGTTTAAAAAACTCAATTATGACCAAGATATGCGGTTAGCAGATAGACAATAAACTTGTCAGTGCCCTCAGAGGGACAAACTGTGCAAATAACAAACACTGTAAATAATCTCAAATGTGTTTGCACACAGACCAAAAATCAATATTCATCTACAGGATGATAAAGCTAAATGCAACCACTGCTGTGCAGTCCCACGCGATGTTGATATCAAAGACTTGGACTGGTTACTTTTTCTACTAATGTCCAGTTTTGTTAAGTCTCACTGGCTGTTTGGGACCACGTAATTATAGTATCGTGCAGAACAAACAGCAAGCTTACCTCCTCAGCCGCAAACTTCAAAACTGCTGTGAACGGTGTGCTCTCTGGGACACTTAGTCTGTAATAAAACAACACAGGTTCAAACAGGATCTTTCAAACCCCATAAAATCCTAAAGCGGAAATGCCCCAAGATTAAATATCATCTCCCAACCTATTGGCCCAGGCACTTGGGCTGCGTCGGTTTTTGAGGCCTAGACACTCACACCTTAACAGCTCCAGAGGTGCAAAACCTGTAGCTGACCATTCACTGTGACTTCCACAGAAAAGAAGAGAATAAAATGAAAATCTCTTTACTAGACTCAATTGAGTGTAACACTACTTCTGTCAGAGTCATTTTGGGCGGAGGATATAAGACCATTTATGGCATAAATAGTTATACGCTTTCAGTTGAATGCTTCTCCAATGAATCCTGCAGTGCAGTTTTTTATAGCTCCCCTAAGGGCTATAAAAAACATAAACCAACAGACATATTTTTGCTGAGATGTGAGATAAAAAAAAACAAAACATAAAAAAAACCATCACTGGGCTAGACATGCAATCACCAAGGAAGGTATTAGAGGGGTGGTTAAGTTGTCTGAATGTGATTAGTGATTATGAAAATAAGATGAACAGACTGACGACGCACTCAAGTTCAGTCCTCTATGCAAATTAATATGATTCCTCTTTTACTATCATTATCATCCCTGTAATCTTGCTAAGAGTTTAGCAGCTGTAGTGAGGCCTTGTCTAACCTCATTAGAGTATTGACTCCCAGTAAACATTTTAAGGTTTGAAGAGTTTGGTTGGTCTCAATATTTAGCAACTATTTATATGTAATTGCACAAATCAAAATTCAAAAATGAGGCTCTGTTGGGAAATCTGAAATCCATTAGGTGGAAAATGGCTGTGGGAAAAAAGGAAACACAAATGTTTGTGTCTGATTTGAATCACTCCGTTTGGCCTATGGTAGACATGTTGTTTTCTTTTAGTAAAATGGATCATTCCAGCACTGTATTAACATGCCCATGTCAAAAACAGAAATGACAGGGATCCAAAACATGCAACACCATTAAGGAAAATGTAATTCACTAAATTTTTTCACCTGCAATCATAGTTCTTCAGTGTCATGTGGTTTGATATGTATATCACTTGGAAAATGAGTACCTGCAAAATCACACTCTTCTGTATTGGGTCCTTGGAAATTTAAAAATTGAACATCAAAATTATAAGACCTTCTTTCTATGAACTTCAAAAGAAAATGACTTAGTCTGGGGTGATAGGAATAGAATCAATGCATTTTAAATGGATAAAGTCCCAAAGAACTAAAAAATGTTTTGTTTGACTATAATGATGTATACACGGAGTTTGTCACTGGAAACCTGTTTTCAAATTCATCCGCTGAAGGGGGAAACTCTCTCTGTGCTTGGCTCCTCCAAATCCATTTTGTGACCAGGGGGAATCGGGCTCCAAACTATGGAATGCAATTCCTAGAGATATTTCTTTTAGGATGGCACTTAAATAATGTCCCGAAGTTATGTGTGTCTGTATGTACAGAAATGTACACTAGCCAAGCACTTTATTAAGAACACTTGCACACCTGTTTATTCATGCGAAACATCAGAATGGGGGAAAAATGTGCTTTCAGTGATTTTAATGATGCTTATTGGTGCAAGACAGGCTGGTCTGAGTGGTCTGGTCAAGGGGTTATCATGCACAACAGTCTTTAGAGGTTTTTCATAACTGTGCAAAAAAACAAACAAAAAAAACAAACAAACAAACAAACAAAAAACATCCAGTGAGCAGCAGTTCTGTGTACAAATACATTTTCTTAACGTGAGGTCAGAGGAGAACCACCAGACCAGTTGGAGTTGACACAGAGGCCACAGTAACTCAGACAACCACTTTTTACATCCAACAAAGAACTCAGACTGTTTTAAAGACAAAGGGAAGCTCTACCCAGTATTTGTATGTTTTTTTCCCCCCGATAAAATGCTTGGTGAGTGTATTTAGACACATTTATGCATATACATACATTTTTAAAATCACCTTGTTCTACCTTTCACTTATTTTACCATTTATTTGTTTTTGATGTTTTTTTTTGTGCAGCTGTTCCGATACACTTGTTTTACTTTAGCTTCATTTATCTTGCTTGTATTTTATTGAATTTTATAACCTTTTTTCAATGTGCTACATACATAAATAATGGCTTATAATAATAACAATAATAAAAATAACAATAATAATATGAATAACAAAAACTTCTTATTATCAATATTATTAATTATTTTATATATATATTAATGCTGTAAACAGCTGTCGACCATACTTATTTTGTGATAAAAAATAAAATACTAATAAATAAAAGGAAGGTAACGCTACTTTTCGCTGGTGTATTCAGTGTCAGCATGTGAATCACAGCTTTACACTGACAGATGTTCCCTCATTGACCACAGTTAATGCAGCACTGGTCAAACAAACCGGCACAGGTTTTCACCAGAGCAAAAAAATATCGTTATCAGTGGTAGTGAAAAGATAAAACCGGTGTTCAATAAGCTCGTTTCGTGAAAAATAAAATGTAAAGAGATGTAAAGCTGTGAATGCTGAGCTGTCAGAGTACTCACACTTTGTACGGCAGCCGGGGGTCCGACGTCAGGGTGATTTTAAACGTTACTTTAGACCTACGGCGGAGGAGGAAAGGACAGTCGTTAAAACCTTCATGCTGGTGAATTAATACTAAGTATTTTCAGGGAATCTTTTACACAAAACGGGGCTAAAACTCACATCTTTCCGCAAAGAAGACTCTATCGGCAGCCTGTTTATACACACCCGGAAGTCCGAAGGACCCGTACGTACACGTCATCCGCCTGGTAGTATTTTTGGCACACGTTTTTGTGTGTTTGCTTTTTTTTTTAGGGATAATTCGATATTTTTTACAACGCTTGATTTTTGCAGCGCGAAAAATCGCGCAAAGCGATAAAATTTGACGGTATTAGTTATGCTAATAATTGACAGGCATTCGCACTAGGCGACCAACACGTGCCGTAAATGGCGACACTAAGGCGCACTCGCAGTTTGAACGAGCGTTTCAATCGGTGGTGGATAAACGAGACTCGTCTCTCAGGTAAACTTTTTTTTTTCTGTAAAAGTTGCTTTTATTTTTATTAAAATCTGCCTGTTGAGATTTGGGAGATAGGAAATCAGTCTGAATGTGCAATATGTTTTGTTTTGTTTTGTTTTGTTTTGTTTTGTTTTGTTTTTGTTTTGTTTTTTTTTTCGGCAAATTTGTAATTGCTTTAGCTGAACGTGCATATTGACTCAAAAAGTTTGCCAAAATAGTTTAATCATAAACCGTGGTGTAGACCAGTGGGGAAAACTTTCCCACTTCAACGAATCAGCCTTTTTCATCAAATAAGTTATGAACTTTACATATTTAAATGTTGTTTGTCTTCCAGGTTTGTTTTTATGATGATCAACCAGACTTAATTCATGCATTTCGATTACATTGCAGTCAGCAGCACCAGAATGCACCACGACTTATACTATGTATCAGTGTGTGCTTATAGCTGCATGAAGTAAGAATAATGCAACTTTGACAAAAATGTACAGAAACATGCATAATGTCAACTACATCTAGCTCATACAGAAACTAATGGAGTTGAGTGCAAAATTACATAATTGCAGCTGAAAAACCCTGGATGTCTATGTTTTTATTGAATTGTGAACAAAATAGCCGGACATAAAACTTGAGCCGAGTATTTGAGCCTACACGATGCCGGACTAAAAATCAGTGGGTGTGTCAGACGATGTGATTATGGCTGGATTGTCACCATTTCAGTGGGCAGCATTTCAGCATTTCAGTGTTTCACACTCAGCAGTGTCATTTTCAGAGGCATCATTTTCATAAAAGTGTGAAAAATCCTGAGTATCCAGGTCAGCACCATCCAGCTGTTCACTGTTCTCATCACACCAAACAGGAAGCATGAAGCAGGCCCAAGAGTTGTTTGGGTTTAATTCTGATGCTGGATGACTGCACACCCTGAATAGCTGGCGATGGATGGCCGTGAATGATTCCTGCATCCCGCAGGAATTTCACAGGAGATTGAATGTATCCAAGGCGTAGTGCAGACGATCCTGACACCTCCTCAAGTCTGATCAGATCTAATCAGATTGCAGGTGTATTATTGTTTCAGTCATGTAATCAATTAGTCCCATCAGCTACAGTCTGATCAGTGAGACCAACAAGGGCAAATACTGTATGAGTGTGATGTTTTTTTGAATGTCCGCTTTTTTGTTTTGACTCACATATACTCTGTTTGAAAGGAATAAATATTAAAGAAACAAATATATATTTATTGTGGAATTGTTTTTTTTAGGGAGAGGATGATGAGCTGTCAAAACATCTGGTGAGAGACCTTAAGTCACAGTAAGATGGAGACTGGAGTGGTGCATGACTTCTCAAGCAAAAACTGTGGGGACGACCAGATCAATGGCACGGCGGGAACCCCTGGACAGAAGACTGAACGTACGCAGATGGAGAAGGATCAAGGAAGCCACCGTGAGTGAAGTTCCACACAATGGTCAGGAGATGACAACTGAGCCGCCTCAATTCACCGAGAAAGACCCTCGAGATGTAGTTTAAACCTCTGGTAAGCTGGAAAATTGGCCTTTGACAAGGCAATTCACACATGGATATTTAAATGAATTTTGAAGTTCACGTTCTTCAGATACATCTTATGTGTGTTCAACTCTTGCTGTACCAGAGAGAGCGAGAGAGGGAAAGGGAAAGGGAAAGGGAGAGGGAGAGGGAGAGAGGTCGATGCGGTGTAGGCAGTTGAATGACAACCGGCAAAGAGAATGGAGGCAGGCCTGTTATGAAGACTCAGGGTTACATTGGGGACACTCGGGCCCAAACCTCTGGGATTTCAGTGGCAGGTCTTCCCCTGTAAAGAAGTTTAAATGGAAAAGGAAAACCACTTTTATCATAGCATATGGAAAAAAAAACGGATGGCAGTTGCATGCAAGCAAATGAGAGAATGTATCTTTTAGTATCTCGCTTCTAACGACACTATTTTTTATAGATATTGTATTAGGTCTAGGCATCGAAAATATCAAAAGCAGACAAGAGCCCCTGAACATTTTTTTTTTTTTTTCAATAGGCATGTATTAAAATAGTGACTAAATCTGGCATATTCAGGACACCGCGGAACATTTTAATGAAGTAGTCAGATTGAGGTTTCTTCTCCCATCTTATTCTCCTTGATGATGAAGAGAATAACATAATTGGGAAGAGTTTCTACAAAGATTTTTCATTCTACTGTCTGAATCCCCTCATTGTGGTAAAGGAGAAATATTTGCTTTGAAGCAGACAGAGCAGATGAAAATGTGACGACTCTATCATCCTCTCGGAGGAGGTCTGAGGGTGCACTCAAAATGCAAAACACGGCGACTGCATTCGGTGCACAGCGCAGCCCCAACCGAAGTAGTTTATTAACATACGAAAAGCAGGTCTCACGGGTTGAGCAAGGAAAATGCCAATTACCTGCAGAAATATAACGGCAATCAGTGCTAATGCTGCTGCTAATGCCAGCGAGCTGGTGCAAAAACACGCACACGCACACGCACACACACAAACACAGGCACACAAACACAGGCACACACACACACACACACACACACAAACACACACACAAACACAAACACAAACACAAACACAAACAGACATGCACATAGAGGTATACAGCACATGCATAATACATGTGCTTCTTTGCATGCAACAGTCATCTTTTTACCGGTCACTGGCTGCTGATAAACCATCTCTGTTATTTTCTATTATCACTAGATCAGCATTAATATTAACATAATCCTGTAGTGTCACCCTTAGGGAAAGGGCATAAGCATCATGCTGACCCATTAAGAAGAAACAAAGCATTATGAGTATCATTGGTGGCTAGTGTGTAAATTAAAATTCATTGTCTACAGCTTCTTACAAACACATCTCATATCACACACAGTTATTTGTATGTAGGACATTCTGTTGCTACAAATACTCTGCAACACCCCCTCAGCGATCCTTTGGAGATCCAAGTAGTTTGATTTTTTTTTTTCTTTTTTCTGCTTTTGATTAAGGGGTTTCATGTTCCTGTGTTTTTAAATTTCTTCATAATTTTACCCAGCATGGCTCATGTACAGTTGATTGCTTTAAACACTGCGTAGTTGACCTGAGAAATATCAGTGTCATGTCCATACTCAAGATACAATGTAGATATCTGAAAAGCCCAAACCTTCCCCTCATTTATTTCCTAACCTCAACTCTCTTCATGCTGATCACTGATATAGCCAGAAAAAAACCCAAAACAAAACTACTTGATGTGCTGCATATTTCCAAGCTTGTGTCACTTTGTATTAAACATTTGGTTCCCAGGTTCCCCCTCACAGTTGATATATACGTTGCTCCGAGCAGAGAGGTGGTTCATGATGAATGCCTTAATAAGGAGCTCCTAACCCGTCACCACCCTGCTAGTTTTAATACGAGGCTGCTGCAGTTGAGACCGGATTTAAATCTTCGGCTTATCTTATCAAACTCCATCGCAACGCCGGAACGAAGGGTCATTGACGGGTTAAACGCATCGCAGTTTCATGGAACCAATGCGTTGGAAGGAAAATCAGTGTCCTTTACAAATATCAATGGATGGTATTTGTAGGATGAAAGGAAAATATTGAAATGAACTGTTGAGTACAGCTGCAGGGAATTCAGAGCGTCTCTGTCATTGCTTCTTTCCCCTGGCTTGCCTAATGGCTCCTGGCATTTACATCGCGTACTGTATTAAATGGCGACGAAAGACAATCTGCACATACTCAAACTCACTCTGTGTAATTGGTGCATTTTCGGTTATGACTGAAAAATGTGGAAAACTAATTATTGCCTATTGTTCCTTTTCCTTGTATGAGGCATTCGTTTCACTTTAGCAATGGTTGAGATATTTCAGATAGAGAGAAATACTCATTACATTCTTTTGCTGAAAGCAACAACACATTTCACAATTGCGGGGCATCCTAAATAATAATATAATATAAACCATATAATAGTATGGTCTCTAGTAATTAACCTTTGCAGAGAGCTTAAAAAATGTCTAATAAACTCTCAGCGTTACGCTGTAACAAGGGAATTAATGTGCTGCACAAGATGTGATTAACAACTTCACTAAAATAACTCTTACTGTCACTGAAGACATGGCTCCAGTCTATTATAACTGATCCAATACAATAGATGATATACATGCAGTTAATAAATTTTGACACTATACCTAATTCTCCTCTCTGTTCCTCATGTTGTTTCAGTCTTTGGGGTTTAACCGAGAATAGCTCTAAACTCTGTCCACAAATAATTTTTCACAGTGGTAAATATATAACAAGTTTTCCACAGATGTCAGTGTAAAGCACACAGTGGGACTAAAGATTTTCACATGTATTGTTGTTCAGTTGTCTGAGGGGCTTGCATAACCATATCTAAAATGGATTATCTTCTCATGTGTGTTGTCGTGATGCAAGTTATCCCCCCCTTTTTTTTTTTTACCCGCATGAAGTTGGATTTTGTATTATCTAGTTGACTTTATAACAGAAACATCTAATCCTCTAAAGCACCACTGAGTCAAACACTTCTGTGTCAGTAGCAGAGAATATGTATATGTATGTATATAGAACAGTATATACCAAAAAGAATTGGCACCCAATTCTTAGTCATTTTCTTGGTCTTGTTTGTTTATTCTTTGATCAGATATTGTTTGACATAATGTAGTTTTGTTAGTTATGTACTGTATTCGATTTGGGCAAAAATCTCAGGGTTTTGATTGCTGAGTTAAGACAAAATGAGGCTCTGATGTACACTATTTGAGACTTTTTGTCTCATATTGTTAAAATGATTTTGTAGAAAAACATGTTTATAGTGAGTCATGGATCCAGAAAACATCACTACTGATAATTTGGTAGAGAAAAAAAGTAGTTACCCCCATTATAAAAAGGTGACCGTGTTTGGTAAGGTCGATCCTTAATAGATTATGAAAGACAGTGATGATTTATCACCTCTGAAGACTTTTTCGAGACCCTAGGAGACACCCCCCCCCAAGTGTGACTCGTCTAACGTTTACTTTGCATAATCCCCAGTATACCGAGTTGTAATTAAATTTGAGCTGGAGAATAAGCTGCCTGGGCTTTGTTAACGCGGTTAGGGCACGATAAGCACAGTTACAGCAGCTTTTCCGAAATGTTCGAATGTCACTCAGGGGAACACTGTGCAATGACGCAGCTGCACATCATGTCGTTTGTGTCCCATGAATAAGTCCCAGGTACTATGTATCATTGGCTACTGCTGCACTGTCTCTTAACATCATTAATTTTATTGATGGATCTATTTAACCTTCCTGTTCTTCATGCGTTCCCGAGATGCTTTTCAGGAGACAAGTCATTATCCTGGTGGTACACTGAGCCTAAACAAAATGAATCACAGCTGCAAGTGAGAGACCAAAGAAATATATCATTAAAACGCGTACGCACACACACACAAAACACGCTCGAAGTTGCCAAAATCTAATGATGCATGACAGAATAATAAAGTTAGGTGCATGCACTCTGGGTTTCGGAAATGTAAAGCCATTGGAAAATAAAAACATGTTTTATGTATTTGATGTTTGCACTCAAACATCATTTTGCATAAGTAATGTACTGCATTCCCTTTGATGGTTGACAATTCTTCAGCCTAAAAAATGTATTTTTATCTCTCAGCGTGACTCCTACTTTTCATGCACAGTGCACATTTATAATCTGCAGTCAATATCATTTCTACCGACAGACTGGCCCTCAGGTAGCGGGGCAAGTAAAGGGGTGCCAGTGTGTTGTCAAAATAAAAGCATGTTAAAGGTTAACGCCGGAGGGCAGAGCCTCGGAAGGATGTGGAAAAGGGTGCGTGAATACCTGAACGTGACGAGAGGATTGTTAGAGAACAATGTGAAGCTTATACGGCGTTTAGTGGTAGGAGAGAAGATAGGAAAGATGAAAGAAAAGGCAGCAGGCTGGCATTAGAAGGGTTGTGTGTGTGTGTCTGTGTCTGTGTGTGTTTCTGTGTGTGTGTGTGTGTATGTGTGTTTCTGTGTGTGTGTGTGTGTGTGTGTGTGTGGGTGTGTGTGTCTGTGTGTGTGGGGTCCTGGTGACAAATCGACACGTCAGACAGATAATTAGCAGCAGCCTCTATTTCCGCTTCATTGCTGTAGGTTTTTGCACAATATGAAAAAAGGTGTTAAAATCATAAAAGTATAAAATATTCACATGCAGGTTATTGTTTATTTCATAGTTTTGTAACACAATCTTTGTATATTTGCAAAAGAGTAGGACATTTTCAAGGTAGAAAATGTGATTATGTGGGATTTTTTGCTTCTTTTCCTCTTTCTTTATCCCCACATATCTTCCCTTTTCAGCTCTTCTCCTCCTTATATCTCCTTTTTGTCTTGTGTCTTTCAAAAAAAAAAAAAAAAAATTTCATCCTTCAGGAGCTGCCACAGCTTTCCACATTTAGCACCACTCTCCTCCGCCTATCTCTGTTCACCCCCAGCATTCTGCATCCAATTTGTCATTTACCGTCTTCCTGTCACCCTCGTCCTTTTTCACAGAGATGGGGTTTCCAATGTGCAGCCGACAGTTAAAGCAGCCTCCCGGCGCAATTAAGCATTATAGCATTAAGGTGGCTTTACCGGTGGCTTCCTCCTTCTCCCCAAATTCTCCGAAGATCGACCAAAAGCACCAACAGTTGCAGAATCAATACAAATAAGACCATTATATGTGGCGGATACCTCTCAGAGGTTATGAGAAGCGAAGGCAACTCACGGATTGATCGTCCTCGTTACCAGCCTTTTAAACCATAAACCTCTTCTGTGCAGCTACTTATCCCACATGGTTATTCCCCAAGAAGTATGAGAATAGATACTCTGTGTTTGTGTGTGTTGTAAGCATGAGCAGTGCACGTATTTGTGCCTCAGCTGCCTACGCTACTGAGGATGAGGCCTTAAGCACTAATTAGAGCGTCCATGATTAGAGCTCAGTCCCCTTCCTCTGCCATCTCTCTCACACACACACACACACACACTTCCAGACATAGCCAACTACAGTATATTTAGAAGAGGAGAAATCAGTGTTTATGCCAGACAACACTGTGCCTCAGTGAGTCTGGAATGTGCATGATTGGCATCTCTAACAAGGTTTGCAGGTATTTTGAAGCCAATGCTGTAAATTTTCCAGTTTATGTGCTGCGTTTTCAAAGGAGTCCACACTATAAACCCAAGGGTTGCAGAAATTCATCTATAACGGAAAATAAAAGAAAATCAATGGAAATTTTTTTCAAAGGTTGCAGCACGCATAGTTTTTTCCTCAGCTGATTCTTAGGAGCAAATTAATTCTGGAGTGGACAGTACTTGTGAATCAATATTAACCTACTTAGTGGGTATCATTGGTAATGCTGCACACTTTTTTAAGTTGTGTGTGATAAGATAGCCTTGTTTAATCAGTGGAAACTAAGCTCTGCATGCTTTACTGGCCCCGGCCATAATTGTGTAACTGAACCTGGTAAATATGCTCTGCAAGATGACTTCTAATTATAAGACCAACTTTAGAGGTAAAAGAAAAGGGCAGTCTCCTCTGCAGGATGTCTGTGACATTTAAAAGTAAAAAATAGATTGATTAACAACTTACCTTCTTTTAATAAATCTCTCTCTCTCAACTCGCCAGGAAATTTTTGTCATCTGCATAGTAACTTGTTTTTTTAAGCATTTGTCTAATTAATAGTGCATTACTGAACAGCTCTGAAAGAAAACCTGCAGGTTTTGAGTGGAAGTTTGAGTCCAATTTCAAAAAAAAAAAGCTGGCAATTAGCAGAGGAAGGAGAGAAAAAAAAATTCCACTATTGATCATTCTCCTTAAGATGGGAACGTACGAGGATTTACATGCCTAAAACATCGTGATCATTCAAACTCTTCCGTGTTGTGCATATTGGGTTTGTTTACGACTGACTCAGTGAAACTGCAGCCCGCGTACATTTACTGTGTATTTCTTTTGCAAACCAAGAAATGATTAATTCAGACTGGATGAACCATTATCATCTTTGTGGTGAATAATGTGAGTTTGTTGCAGCAGCAAGCAGTGTAACAGGTAAAGATTACAGGTCTGCAGTGTTATTTAATAAGAAAATTAAATTTGATTCAGAGATATCTTAAAGTGGAGGAGTTTATATAATAATAATACATACTGGAAGTAAAGAGAGCTAGAAATTCATAGGGATACCTGCACAATTCATAGAGACATTATTCCCAAGGATTCACTCGGAAGCGCATGCATAGAGAAAAGTTTCCATGCGTGCAAATGTGCATTAACTGTAACATAAAAAGATTCAGGAATGGATGCAACATGTGCAGAGATATGCGTTGTGATGATAGAAAGCATATTGTTGGAAATCAAATGTATCAAACTAGACTCATAGAGGGGAATTAAATGTTTGTGAAATGGGGCTTAAATCGGACGTATAGGTCTAAAGGGGAATGATGTAACCGTCTTGTACTCACTGTCAGATTCTCAGTCCAGGTTGATCTCATGGCTAAGTGGCTGTGTTGGGCTCTAATCTGTCTGGCGGTAATATTTCTCCATCTCCTGCCATGTAAACACTAGCCAGTCAGTGCAGATGGCCAACATCCTGTCTCACACACTGAAAATATCTCATGTTCACACACACAGACACACACACACACTCAAAATATAGGCCGATCATGCCTTTCTACAGCTCATTAGCTTGAGAAATCATTTCCATGTTGCTGTCATGCTCATTATTGGTTTCATGGGTGTTATTGTGTTTTGTTGCCCCACCCCCCACCCCCACCCCGGTATTCTAGGCAGTTCACTTGCTTCAGCCTTATTACACAGCCCTAGTGCTTGGATGCACAGATATGAATGCTGAATGCACATGCAGCATACTGCCCACTATATATTTCCATTGCTGTATATTGTTTCATTTTGTCCTCTCTTTCAGTATGTGCTGCGATGCCTTTGTGGTTCATAAATATGTTTTTGCACAAGTTCATATGGTTCCTTTAGGGCACCTTGCACCAAACTGATAGGTGGGGGGGCACTACTTGTCAGAGCCTGTCATCGAACGCAACACTTGACAGTAGTTAACATGTGTCAGAGCTGCAGATTTCAAGTGAAGGTGGGCTTTAAATGAAGTCCTGTCAGAGATAGTGTGATGCTGTAGATACATCCGGCCCAGGGGAGGGGGTGGGGTGGGGCTCATCTTTATGCCTTGGCTTCCAACAAGCTATTTCTTTTATTGTGGATCCAGCGCTGTGAATGGTGCTATGATGAATTCTAATTAATCGGACCAGATTTAGAATCGTATGAAAGCAGAGCCCGTCCTTTTTCAGCTAATAGAGGGGATGAAACAGAGATGAAAGGCAGGGTCAAGCATGCAGCACAGTGGTGCCATGTGTGCATCAAAATACTGTGGTGCCAAGTGTTACCAAAAAGTACGCGAAGCATAAGCACCACAAACCGTTCCATGGGTTTACCTCACTCACAAACATGAAAAAGAAATCCTATTTTTATTGGAATCTACTATTGAACAAGATTGTAAAAAATGTTATATCAATAGAATCTATAGCAGAGACTCTCATCCAGAATGAGTGTAACTGCAATAGCAGATGTGCAGAAAGTTTAAATTCCAGGTTCACCAGCGTTACAGGCTGAGGTTTAAAGGTCCCTATGACAAAAGCCCGACAGTTTTTCTGTCCATTGGCTATGGAAAGTTATATATAAAAGAAAAAACACCCACAGAAAAGAATATAGTTATACAAATCCTGAATAGTGGGAATGAGTGAAGAGCTAATCCGAAACTTTTATGGAGAATCAGCTGTTTTTGTTTGTAACTCGTTCCCCTTTATTTCCTTTTCAGACGGAGTAGAGATGAAGGACTTGGGAGCGGTGGATGTAATTCAGTGGAAGAGGAAGATGTTGCACGGAGAGTAGTTACTCCGTGCACAGCGGGAGACCACGGTCGTCATCACGGTCCTGTCAGTGGGATGCTAGGATGGCAGGGGCAGAGCACTGATGTTACTGGTGAGCAACAACCTTCCAGCTGCTTTGTACATCACAGGGCAGTGATTTTTGAACTGGCAACTTGACATAGTGAGATATAGTAGATCCCTGCGTTAATTATTCCAGTAACATTCCATGCAACCTCAAGGGGATGCAATTTGATGCAGGGTTTTTTTTTTAAACCAAAAAACAGAGAGCATGACTCCAAATTACCTACTTGCGCTATTTCAAGTTCCTTTCCACACCTATGTTAATTACAGCCCTGTTCGTTTTATATGCATACCACATAAAAACCCCCCAAAACCTAGTGAAGAGCTGTTCTTGCTGAAATGTTGTTTGTTCCTCAGATCGACATTCCCAATGCCGATCCTCCAAACCACAGTTGCTCCTTAATTGCCTCTAGTTCACCTCGTCAGCGCGGTTGCTGGCAAGTAAACAGCTTGGACGTCAAGTAGTTTTCATGCTTTGCTCTTGTTTCTTTCTTCCCCTGGGTGCGTGCCGAGGCGTGAGCTAATGCAGGACAAGAGTGATAAGATGCTTAAGCGAAAACTTAACCTTATTAGTAAGACTGAGGGCGAGGTGGCGTGAGAGTGAAAAATGGAGAAGGCAGGTGAAGCTGGCCAGGATCAACCCACTGTTTTTTTGGCACCGGGCTGTCAGCACATACTGTACCCAGGGCCTCCTTCGGCAATCAGAGGCTTAATGGATGAATGGCCGGGAAGCAGCGGGGCACCACACTGACGCGACGGAGGTCTGACTCAGAATGTGCCCGTCTCACACACACTGGCGCTCGCTCACGCTCGTGTGCAGCCGTACACACGGAGGGGTGGTGGGATTTTATTTTATTTTATTTTTTCAACGGCTCTGAGGAAAATGTGATCTTTCAGAGGCAACTGGGCATTGTTTTTTTCCCTTCAAAGCGCAAGGGGCATGGCAGCATTTTGTGCTGCCCGAGTGGCATCCTGGTCGGATCCATGCTCTCGTTGACCCGACTAGGAGTCCGTGATTTGTGCTTGGGACGCCCACGTGCTCACCGTGACTCATGTCACAAACAGCCGTCAAGGTCTGTGCGATTTTAACGGCTTTAGCACGCAACTCGTGACCGGATCCTATTCAAAAGGTGCTGATGATACTGGAAGTTAATTTAAATCAGATATAAATGTAGTTTCTGATTCGACATGGTTGTGGAAATGAATGCCAACGTTGGAACTGGCATTATGCTGCATGTTATGCCCTGTGTTGTGTATACTTTATTGCATGCACTGCTTATACTGAAGGTGCCAGCACCCTGCAGTTCTTGGAGACTTACGGCAGACGCACTAAACTTGTAGCCAAGCTGTCACTGTGGTCCACAACTGCATCTGTTTAACTCTAACATAAACCAACCGTTTCTCACTCTGGGCAACTGTTCTCCTAGGAGCAGAGTAACTTGGTAACCAAACGTGTTACCTTATCTCCCCCTTAACTAATTAAATTATAGATGTCATATATTAGCCTGTGGTGTTTCTGCTCATCTAGGGGCAGAATATCAGTTTCCCCCGGGGGGGTGAAGCTTTTGCAGCAGGATCTTTCCTTTTAAATGCACCCTAGTGAGAAGAAAATAGGCAATTTGATGGCCTTGATGCGAACTCCTGACACACCTAAAAAATGTGTCCCTCCTAATCCTGCCTCTGCCATGAAACTACTAAAACCTAGAGAGTGTTTCTCCTCCACTGATGCACAAGAGTAGAGCCTGTAGAGTCTATGGATATAAAGTTTTACCGATCTGTGTCTGTGAGGTATTATGAATAATGTATAACATTTTCTAAGCTGCCTACATTTAAATGACAGGTAATAGCTTTTTAAATTGGTCCGATTTGTCAGTTCTCTGAAACAAAAATGGCATTTTCCTTTTATAACCTTTGCAAAGTAGCAGGAGTTTATGTTATTAAGCAATTCTCCAAACCTCTACAACCCCCCCCAACTGTCTTATTAACAAACTCAATTACCTAAAGCTACAGTCAATTATTACAGTAATGTGGCCTAAATGATATAAATTCCTCCTCTTTTCTTTAGTAGTGATATGCAAGGAGGCTGTGCTAAACTTGTTAAATCAATATTGGATTAGGTTATTAACGTTATCGGGCGGTAAAGGCGAGGTTTTTTTATCCTCTGTGGGAAATGGTGGGGTTCGAATTCAAGCTGTCAGGTCTGCAACGATGAGTCATAACATTGTGCTGGTAGAGATCAAAGAGCCATCTGTGTGCTTCTTTTTACAGCTGTGCAGTCGTATTATTTTGCAGGTTTCGGATGGTGACGCCTGTAGCTGCCGCCTCACGCGCCCGTCTGTCAAGCTACCTGCCACCCGTCCACTTGTTGATGGTGAATTTGTCTACAGATGCACGCTCAGCACAGCGTCGGTGTATGATGCTCGAGGGCCACTGCCTGTTTCATCGCAGTTCCTAGCCGGCTTGCTTCGTTAACAATCGGTTACGCCCATGCTTCTCATCTCGTTGACAGCTATTGTCTTTGTCTTTGTTTCAATCCATCGTCTTTCTGAGGCCGCCGACTGCTTATTTTAACCCACCGTTCTGCATGTTTTTGCAACGCCTCTCCTCCTGCCTGTTTAACGTGTTTCTGTCCAAACATGTTTTGATTCTTTTAGGAGCCTCATGCAGGGACTTTGACAACTTACAAAAGCTTAGGAGATACCTTATGCCCCGAGGCCGTCTTGCTTGTGTCAGCCGTGATTCGTTCATATCGCTGGAGTGCCTGTGTTCAGTGTCTGTCCTTCATCCGTTACACACGATGATCGCTCTGATATGATGTGCTTCTCCATGTCGAAAGCCCTGTGGTGAGACTGATAACCAGTTGAGAAAAACCAGAAATGTGTGTGTGTGTGTGTGTGTGTGTGTGTGTGTGTGTGTGTGTGTGTTGGATTAGAGGTAAATGGACATTGCAATAGATAATGTAGATAGAGGGAGGCAGGGGGAGGGGAGGCAGTGTAGATTGTTAACAAAGCTCATTTACCATCTTTAATCCCTTATGGACAGACTCCCTTCATCTCTATCTCCGTAAAGTAATAAGTCATCATGCCGTCGATATGTGTGGTTGCACCAGAGAGAGGTCAGACCTGGTCGATACCACATTGTCTGCCATGATCTACCACACTGAGCACCTACATCACAGCATCCTGAAGACAGAAAAGAGGAGGGGGGGGCACACAATTAGGACGGCTTAAACATTAGACACCAGCCGCCCATTGACATTATCCACTGCATACCTGGTAACCATGGAGACGAGTTTTGGCTCCCCGTCTGAGGATGAATGAAGTTCCCTTATATTCATTAGCTGCCCCAGGGGATGACAGAGAATAGGACAGGAGGAGAGAGAAGTGAAAGATAGTTTTGAAAGTCAGGCAGGAAGAGCTTATCTGAAATTCCCTGAAAAAAGTGGAAGCAATTAGAGAGTTTGACCAAACCAAGGAGATACACTTGTACAGTATGTACGTCAAAGCGCACTCTCACTATTCTGAACCTCCGTAGAATAGAGCTTGTGCACACTAATTAAATATTTTGATGAGTGTGTAACATCAAGTATTATCCACAGGTTAAAAGGTGTCATGTGAAAATCCCCTGAGTTACTTTGCTCTTAATCACATGTATGATTTCCCTGCACATTACGCTTTTGTAAATTTGGCAGCTTTTATTCTGGAAGAAAAAATGGTTTTGAGTAAAGGTCAACCGAGGGAAAAAAAACTCCAATATATGTAATTTACGCCCCGAGTTATGTAAATAGTTTTCTTTTTAGTTTTCATTATGTTTCCACATAGTCAACCTTGCACAGCAGAATGTTCTGACATTTTAAACCCATAGAGGATTATATAGAACCACAATGTACATATTTTATTCTATTTTTAAGGATTTAAACTGTATACACAGGAGACTCAATCAATAATAAATGAATGATAATACAGGACCGACCAAGACAAATAGTACCATTATTCAGAAATAAACTGTGAAGATACTGCGCCATAAAAAGAGTATGCCATTAGGAAGCTAAGTTGCCTCTTTTCTTTTCCGTTGCCAATTATTTTATTTTACTTCAGATGTCTAAGAATCTGATCCAAGCTTCTGCGGGGGAAGAGTGCGAGACTGTCAAGATGCCGTCAAATCTGGGGTGACCTCAGATGATACTTAGACTACTGCCACTCTGTTTCAGTGAAATTAGGGTTGCATGGTGCAACCCACTGCCAGCGGGCACCAGGCAGATGGGCAGGCTGTGGTTAGACACTTTGGGGAGTTTTGTGGTACTGAAGTGGAAGTGTAGGGCTGATCCGTCAATGGAAAAGGGTAGAATTAGGTGAACTACACTATGGTTATGTGTTGTAGAGACTAGTGTATAGTCTAGTGCTGTAGTTGCCAGGAAAGCAAATCTTAAATGTGAATTTGATTTGAAGTGAATAAGCATTTTTCACTTCCCATAGAAACAATGCAACATTAAACCACGAGACAACAGTCCAGAGAAGATTGTCTATATTCTCGTATGAAGAAACTGACACAGCTTCGTGCCGAAGAAGCAGAGTTAGAAGTGTATGTAAGCCAACTTAAATAAAGGGGTTTTCATTTGCAGTAGATAAAAAGGGTAGATAAATACCTGTATATATGGAAGCAAATAGAACAGATGTGAAATATGTGAGAAGCGTGTTGAGCCTGGATTGACCTCCTCCGATGATTTACATTTTGATTTCCATAATTTCTGATACGTGGAACTAAAACACATTTCCAGAGAATCGAGAATCATTATCCCCGTTGCTCCACTGAAGCGACTGTTAGAAAGAGAGTGTAGGATGACGGCAGTGCAGACGTTTACATGCTGTATAACCATGTCGGGCCTCATCTGCTCACCCACTGGAAATTGGTTACGTGTCCAGTGAGTCAGAAGTTGGTCAAGGTGAGTAAGCAGTGTGTTTTGAATAACTAAAGGTGTTGACTAACTAGAGGTGTTGATGATGCAGGGACTTGGGATTGTATGAAGCTTCAGGCTTCCCTGGACTGTCCGATAATCTAAAAAAAAAAAAAATAGGGCACTGAGACTGCAGTGAATAACTGTGCTGCGACACTCCCACTTGTTTTATTCTGTGATAAAATATAATATATAATCTTGACTGCTATACGCACTGCTTGCAAAATTAACAATCTGAGAAATCTAAAGGAACATACACAGTAAGGCATTCACAAGCCCGGCCAGGCCACGGTCCCGGCCGCACTCTGCATGCACACAAACTGATTGCACCTCTTTTCTTCACGAAATAACCCCTTTCACCTTTCTCTTCGGCATTCGGTCTGATGGATCAAAGAGGATGTATAAAAAAGCAATACCGCCGGCTACTGCTGCAGTGATTTTCATTTTCTCTTCTGCTAGAAAATTATTATATCCACCATCTGCCCTCATGCCACCACTAAATGCCTGAATGGGGCTTGATGACACTGACATTTACGATACGTTTCAATTCATATTGTTAAAATTGTTGAAATGAAGGGGTGTTTGAATGTAATTTGCTTCTACTTTGTCATTAACACGCGCACACACACAAACACACACACGCACACGCACACGCACACACACACACACACACACACACGCACGCACGCACACACACACACACACACACCCCCACACCCACACACACACACACACACACACCGCTTATGAGAGGAAAGATTTAGAGCAAGCCTATTTCTGGTCATGGTCAGAGTCCTGTTCAGTCTGATAACTATTGCCCCTTTGACACTATTACTGATTATAAAAATATCTTGCCGTTCTGTCATGATCAGCCATGACAGGAAAGAAGTGTGAAAATTATGCAGGGAAAAAAAGCCATACAGAGATTTAAACAGCATATTCAGGTGAGGTAAATTACCCTTGATGTGGTCCAGCGGTTGCATGTAAGAGAGGGGAACGTTTTAGAGTCCTCGGGGAATTCACAGATAAATGTTATTAATAGAGCTCAGACCTGCTCCCTTCAGAATACAGAAAATTATGCCTGTTTGTAAAGTTATTCATCCTCTAAAACTGATGCCTTTTCCCCCTCTATAACGTGCACCTGTTGATGTCTTTTTCCGGAATTCTTGATATTGGGTTGTAAATTGGGTCCACAGTAACTCACCTTTAGACTGAGCAATAATTTGTCTGGCCAGATTGTTTTGGAGTCAGCCACATGATATGATGGATTTTCTTGTGTCTGGTATCAGCTATGAAATGTCACCGGCTGAATATTTATCAGCACAAGACCCTTCAAAACCTCTATTTTCTAAAAAACCATATAACATCAGTCTTCCTCTGAGCTCAGCTGACGTTTAATAAAAAGACTTTATTAAAGGGCAGCCTAACAATGCACAGCCAAAGCAGGAACCGATACCATCTTAAGCTACAGTTGATTTTTAACAAATGGTTGCGCTTAATGCATCAGTTCTATTTGAATAATGATGTGCCATTATACCTGATGCTCCATTTCAAACGTTTTACTTCAAACAAATCTCTTTTAAGTCACTATATATCACAGATTGAGGTCACACAATTCTAAGTGAGCCTATGACCCAATGATTAAAGTACTGCAATATTCATATATAAACAGTATTACCACTTGAGCGTCTACGGCGACATTACGGGAAAAAATGCTGTATTAAGTTACTGCTAATGCAAACCGACCTTTTCCTACTGCTGCAGCTTCACATTAAAAACATCTAACTGGTAAATCTGGGTTGACATTTATTATGAAGCAGTCACAGGGAAATGAAAAGTGTTACAGCTTACCGCTGTACCACAAAATGCCACTACAAAAAGACAATGGCCCTTTTCAGCATTTTTGGACAACAGATCAGTTTGAAATATTGCAGGAGGTAATGGAACAAGAGGGAGCATCTGTAGTGAAGCTGTTAGATGAAGAGCTGCAGGCGACAGGCTGCACAGCTCCCAACTTCTCAGCGAAGTAACCAACTCCTTTCACTGTGCCCTGCTGCTGGCAGACTCCTGCCGTGTGCAGCATAAAATTTAGGTCATGGTTGCTCACAGGATGATGGGAAAGATGTCAGGCCTTGCCTGACTTCTTTATCAAAACAACACTTTGATTAGTTCTCTGAATTCTCTGACCTATAGTATTAAACCACATTCGCTGTCGCCCCCAGTAACTAAACTTGTCTTCGAGTTTTCTCATCTTCCTGCATCTCACCTAAGTTTTTTTTTTTTTCCTCCTTTCTTTTTTTCTAACTTGTGAATCAGTTGTGAAGAAAAGAGAATCTCTCCATTTATCAAGATGAATATAGAACAGTGGATAACCCTTTGGTAAAATCCTATATTTATTGACATAACATAAAATACACGGACAACTTCCAGCAACCTTTTAACCTTTAATGAATTTCTAGTAGTTTAAATAGCCCTTTCACCATCAATCATAGACTGGCTAAACCATTTGCAGAGGAGTAGTAAACACTGACACAATTCCTTTAGCTCCTCTGGGCCTTCAGAATTCTTAGGTTGAAGCACAAAAATAAGCCTTTTTGTCCGAGCTAGTGGGTGGCATTGTCGATTTATCAGTAAAAGGGTCGGTCCACAACATTGGCAAAGGCGGAAATATCTCAAAACCCATAGGACGGATTACTAGGAAGTTTTGTACTGATATTAATTATCCCCAGAAGCCATCATCAATGCACAAATTGCTGCAAAAGATGTGACATTGCCAAGAGCCGCCTCTGCTGTACTTTGTATTTTGTGCTAACCGTCAAACATTAGCATGCTGACCCACTGAACTGACATGGTGAAAATCCGAACATTTTACCTGCTAAATATCAGCCTGTCGACATAGTCACTGTGTGCCAAGGTAGAGCCATACAGAATCACATGCATGGCTGTAGACTCTTATTCTGTGAGATGAGAGGAAACTCTGAACTAGGAGACAGACAGAATTGCTTGTTTAATGAAAGTCAATCAGTGCTCTCTTGGTAGAAAGGACAAAAAAGGAAAGCAAACAAACACAAACCGCTCTTTTATGTAATTTATTAAGAAACTTCTAGCTTCTTTACAGATTTTAGAGAGTTTATCCCTAAACTCATATCCCATTTTAAATTTATCATTACAGAAAGCAAAGGTCCCTTTTCACTTCTACAGGGAGTAAACCAATTAAATTCAGTGGCTGCATGACACTTTTCCTGATATCATACTGCATACACTGTCAGATTGGCTCAGCCGAACGCATCCTCTGGGATGACTTTTCTCCCTAGTACATATCTAAAATTATGGGTATTCTCTGAAGCAATTATAGCGTCTGGGAATGACTCAGAGTATTTTGAGTATTTTAATAGGACTGGAAACTCTTATGAATAAAAAACTCATCTACCAATTAGACAGATCCTAGAATGGAGTGTCAAAGGTTTCTGGAGCACCATGTCTGTTCATGAGAAATGGCGACGTAGCGGCACAATGTGATTAGTGCAGATGGAGAGAGATTTTCATGGATATCCCACAACCAAAGCACTGTCACACACACACACACACACACACACACTTACAAGGGCACAGAGAAACAAAATTATCTCTTGTAAAAATGTAATGGTGACATTGATTTCCTGCAGTTTCAAACAATAGGCCTTAGTTGTGTTGAGTTAAAAGATGCTGCGGCTGGATGGAGAGTAAATCCAATTCGAGGCATTACTTCCCCGGGTTTTTTTTTTTATTCTTCAGACCAAGAGGGGATGTTTTCCAAATGGCTGGACTCAAGTTACACGCAGCCAGTCATTTGTAATGCCATAATGATGTTAGAAAAACAGCAGGGGAGATCGAGTGTGTCCAGCGAGTAGCTTATACCCTCATTTAGTGTTTTCAAAAACCAGATCCATGAGCAAACCAACTTCAGAAACTCTGAAGTCAAGTCTTTTCTTGTATAGCTGAACCACACACTCAAACACCAGCTGCTCTTTGGTGCATGAAAATACAGGCCTTTACTTTGATTTTTTTTTTTTTTTTTTTTTAAAGGCCTGTCTTTATCTCTCGCTCCGCTGCATTGATTTTTGCTCCCAAAATATCTGAAAAAGCCCCGAACTGTAAAATACTCGACTGTATTTTTAATACTTGAAATAACAAAGGAATTACTTATTTATGGATATACAGTATCAAACGACATGGCAATTTTTGACCACACAGAAAGACGCAAGCCACCCGAGTTGTTGAAACAAAAGTAGTGTGGCAGAGTGAAGAGCTTGTGCAAAGTAGCCCAATTCCACAAAATTGTAATAAAGAGAGTGTTGCACATCCTGGGAAACACCTGATGCTTTTACAATTCCTGATGTGCTCTCCTCAAAGTATTTTAAAAGAGAACTGAGTCATTCATGAAACGGTAAAATAAAAACATTTCATCAAACTTCTCTTTATTGAGTAGTGATTTAAGAGAAAGAACAAGTGTAGCTTTTTATTCTTTTAAGATAATAGAAACCCCTTAAGCCACTGGAAGGAAACAACAGTGGCTTTTATCAAAAAGCCTCTGGACAGTCACACAATTCCAGATGATAAACGAAGGGTTTCCACTATCGATCAAATGTTAGGGAAAAGCAGTAGAGAGAAGAAAAAGAAATAAATGCATGGAACATGATGGATGAGACTTAGGTCAGAAACGGTGGATAAATGACTGTGTGAATTGATAGTGGTTTGTGCTGCTTAAGAGAGAAATGAGTAAGACAGTGAAACCAACCCATTAAATCACTAATGTATGAAGCTGTGGTTGAACCCTGGACTCGAGAGGTCGGGGTCCTGTGGTGCCACTAGTTCTTCCTTAGAAGTCTCCGCCATATTCTCCATCAGCTGACCTATTGATTATCCGCTCTGAGAGGGACTATACCCTATAACCAATCATGTAGGCTGGAAAATGGTAAATCCCAATTCGAGTCGCAAATGTATTTCACCTTTGTTTTCATTTTGTTCCTGTAAAATATATTTGGGCAGGATATTAGTGTCCCCTCAAGTGAAATTGTGGTTTGGAGTCCATTTTGGCCATCGTGCACAATGACAGATATTTAGTTCTCCGTCGAGGTTTAATGCCGTTGAGCACCAGAGGGTTGTTATTTTATACAACACCGGCCATGATTCATTGTACCATCAGTGTGATGCGGCAGATCGGCGCGCCTGTGGAATCCCAGTATGTCTGTTGCTGACACACAAACCAAATTTAAAGGCAGTTTGAAACATGGCCTTGATAATTAGATAGAAGTACTGTATGAGAGCCAGCTAATGTTGCTGTGCCATTAGCCACGCTGAGAGACTTTAGTGCCCAAGGCTCACTGAGTAAAATGTCAATAACAAGGCATTATTATCCCACCCTCTGCTAATGCCGCTGGTATAAACTGATGACCTTTAAGAACCGCAACATGCAAACCATCAGTGATCATGGAAACAGATATGTAAAATAGTGGAGAACATTTATAATTTATGTTCATATCCGTGAAAATCACAGGTATGAACTATGGAACTGGATGATTTCTTTCTTTGAGACAGTTAAAATTCAGATCAACTGTCACCTTTACAACATCAGCCCAAATTTTTGAAATATAATTACAAACAATGGGCTGAGTCTTGTCATAGAAAGTACTAAAGTTGTGAAGTTGTCGTGTAGAATATAGCAGAATTCATTCATATCGTCTGATGCCATATGCCACTAGATTCTTGAGCATATGAGAGGCCTCTGGATTATTCCACAACAGGTACAGCACGCTGCATAACGATTTCTCTGCATTCCTCTGAAATAAAGCATTCTGTTTACAGAAAGCTGCCAGAAAATGGGCATCGGCTAACGCATAATGCTGATTTGTACTGTGACATTCATTACAAACAAAAACATCACGAGGATATCATTTTATGATGGTTGGCAATTGTTTATATTTATTTTACAGTTAAGTTTTTGGAGCCGAGCAACATTCAGTTTGAAGACCGTCTGCTGCTTGGCTTTTCAGATCCTGTGCTGTAAAACTCTGCTGTGTCTACCTGGTGACTGACAGCATAAACAGGCTTTTTTTACGGTCACCATTTGACATCTATTTTCTCCGATTTCTAAATCGAGAGCTTGTGTTGAATTAAAAAAAAAAGGAAATCATGGTTAAACAGCCCTGCACTGGTAACTTTTATGATGGAGTAAATTCCTCTTGAGGGAATAAAAGAATATTGTTGTTTGTATCATTTTCATATTCTCAAAGTGCCATAATGCTGTTTTCATATGGTCTTTGGCTCGGTTGTTTGTTGTCTTTGGTACAGATATCCCGTGGTGGTTTGTTTTTTTGTTTTGTTTTGTTTTTTTTTTTTTTAATCACTTGATTGAAATGCTTTCAGCTTTAATGGATCTAACAAAGCTGTGAGCATTCTCTCTCTTTTACTCTCTTTGTGTATCCATCTATATGCCACTTACATTTGTAAATACACACTGATTGGCCGGAACATTAAACCCACTGACTGACCTTTAATGTCGTGGCTGATGGGTGTATATGTAAACATATATATTTAAATCGGATGGAAGACATAAAAGAGAAGTTTTGTCTGTGTCTGTGTGTGTTTTACTTATATTTCTTGTTCTATTCATAGCAGCAGAAAATCAGCGCCGGTTCAATGAGATGATCCCACTTCCCACCTTGCTGGTTTACGGCATCCGGGGCATTACCGCAGGGTGGGCGGCTGCATGACATCTCAAATACAACAGTTAACCTGGGTTGTGGATTTCAGAAATGTAACCGACTATCAATGGAAGCAATGTTAATCGCTTAGTCGACCAATCGTGCACTTCCCTAAGATCTCACTGGAATTATTTTAACTCAGACCAGTTGCCCTGATATATTGAAACATACCGAATCTGTAAAAATCCACAGGGTTACTCACATTATCTGTTGTATTCCATTTAAATTGACCATGTCCCATATGGTTCAGTGAGCACAGCGGGCGCTCTCAACGCCTTCAGCGCCAACAAGAACAGCACCACATGTTAATGTGGCAGATGGAGTGAGAGAACGCATATGAAGGAAAATGGAGGTGGGGGGTTGTTTACATCGGACAAAAACAGAAGAGATTGGATTTTTATAATATCCTAATTAGCAGAGGGGCTTTCATCAGCAACTTGCTCACATTCGCTATACTGTATCTCCCCTTTCCATTTGTTTTCTCTATACTGAGTGAAATTAGTACAGTACTTTGCCTTTAGAGAACAGACTGTTCACGTACTAGTTATAAAAAGACAGGGAATATTGAATAGTATGTGTGTGGATGTGTAGCTAAATGCTGTGACATTCACTGGCTAAGCCTCCCGGGGCTTATGAGTTCTTTTTTTCTTTTAAACTGAAGAAATAAGAGCCTTGTAGACATGTAGTCTGACCTCACTCAGCTGCTTTTCTTTTCATAGTGACCCCCCCCATCCCCTCTTCCCCTGTTTCCCCATGTTTCCTCTGGGCAAGTCCATTAACCTTGATGTTCAATTCAATTCAATTCAGTTTTATTCATATAGCGCCAAATCATAACAGAAGTTGTCTCAGGCAGCTTTTAATTTAGAGCAGGTTTAAACCGTACTCTTTATAGTTATATATACAGAGACCCAACTTTTGCCCTGTGAGCAAGCACTTGGCGACAGCTGCAGGGAAAAACCCCTTTTAAATGAGAAGAAACGTTGAGCAGAATCAGGCTCATGGCTTTGGGGCAGCTGCCTGCCTTGGCTGATTGGGTAGAGAGAGAATATTGCATGATTCAGATACCATATAAAGATATATGCTAATAATAAGATTAATTTTATAATAGGGCTAATAATAAGACTAATAATAATGATGATTATAATCAGACCAAATATGATAACAGCAGTTATTAGCTATATTTCCATCAGCATAATTTTCATCATATTTGTGGTCATCGTGACGAAATGTTGAACATCATCTCCTGACACACCATATATAATTTACTGGTTATTACAGTTTCCTCAAAATACATCTTTCCGTTATAGTTTTCTATGGGAACTGGTTAATAATCTAAAAAAATCATTTGTTCCTGTAATTGCCCTCAGTCGGCTTGTATATGCAGTTATAAAAGAACCAGAGAACCAGTGTAAGACTGACCTTTCAGCATCGTCTGATGTGCAGGGGATCTCTGTGGTAAGTAATTAGAGGTCGAGCCTCGGTGCCCCATTTGTTCAGTTTGGGTTTTAAAAGATTTGCATATGCAGTGTGATAACTGTCAATACCTTTTGTGAAACATTTTTTTAAGGAATACATTTCTTTTTTGCTACTTGTCGTTAAAGCCTCACAACAATGACTAAATCAATATCTAGGACCAATGAGGTGTTGACTCTGAAGGGGAAATCCCCTGCACAAAGTTTTGAATGTTTTACTCCTGTGGGCACAACCATAGTGATTTGGAATAAGCACGAGAAGAAATATATAGAATAAACCCCTAAGGCAGAACAAAATACGGGCGGTAGCAAAAAAAAAGCACACTGAAAAGATAGTACAAATACTGGTACTGACTGCTTAACAATAACCACAGAAACATGTGAAAAGATTTTGCACTTTCAAACACAACACCCCAGATTGTCAGAGACCTTTTTACCCATAATACGCAGTCTCAAAGCTACAGTATAGGCAGTTTTCTTTGTAAAAGTTTCACACTGTCACAATGAAAGAGATGTGATGAAACTGTGCCAAAAATCCTGAAATCAAAATCAGTTTATAGCCTCATAGAAGCGGTGGACTGAAATCCACTAAGAGGAGGATGATTAATATATTGTATTTAATGTCATTCAGAAGCCAAAGCAATTATCCTTAAAAAGGCATGATGTACTCAGCCATCATCTGCAATCATAATATCAGTTTCCATTATTATGCAGATGACAGTCCAGATGAATTTCGTCCTGTTGATTCCTTCGCAAACATCGTCACTGACAGGTTAGAGATAAAACAGGGATGAAAATGATGGCTCCAAAAAAAAAAAAAAAACGCACAAAGAAACCTTCAGGCTGCTCAGGATCCTGAATGTAGTCCTCAGGAACTGAAGAGGCCCCCAAGGACTGGCTGACATTTAGCCACAGCTCTGACAGACGTGCCCCAAACTATAGAGGTTTCTCAAATCCGTTGCGGCAACATCAACCTGTAAAACCCAAGTCCCAAAAACACTGACTCAACACAATCTTTCTGATCAGCTGTGGTTTGGGCAGTGTTTTACAATGTATTTCTTGATAACAAGGTTCATACATTTGGTGCAAGTACCTGCAAATAGTGCTGCTATTGTATGGTTATCATTTCCTTAGTAGCTGAGGAAGAAAGGAGGATCCCCAATAACCACAGAAATTGCATAAACCAGGAGGATTAAAGGCTTGTTGATTACCAAAGGCATAAATGAATACTTTAAGTTGCACTAACATAACAAGCCGTGGGAGGTTCAAGTAACAGGACATTATATCTGTCTTGTTTTCGTGTTGTATTTATACTCGCAAAGTGCGTTGTGATTTATCCTTATAAAAAATGCATATCCCCGACCCATGTTATTTTCATATATCACTCATACATGCAGAGCCCTTTCAAAGAGAAAACACAGCGACAAACAAATTATAGAGTGCTTGTCTCTACACCTATAATTACAGTGCAGTGGTAATTTCTGTTATTTTCAGAGACTGGTCATTTCCATGGTGATGGTGTCCTTTGAGAGGCTTTAGAAAACTCTCTCCTCCCAAGGTGCTAGATTACACTGTTTGAATATTTTGCTGTTTTTTTTTTTTGTTGTTGTTTTTTTGTACCCATCAGCAGTAATTACATGATAAAAAGCGTCTACCTGTCAGACAGGATGAAAACTAAGCAACCCCAGCTGCGTGGTCGTTTTGATGGTACCCAAACTCTTACTGAATCAGCGGGGAGGCGTGCAGCTTTTATGGAAGAGGTGTGAAAGAAAGAAGTAAAACCCGGCAGGACATGCAAATATTCTTTGAACTGCTCAACACTGACTTAGGAGGGAAGGTCTACATAATTGATAAGTGAAAAGAGATTTTTGCAGTGTTGCACTTCTTATTTGAAATTCTCCCCTATAATGTGGTGCTGAGGATGTGATGTTTTTAAATGTTTTTAATGGCGTCTCTATGCTCCGTATCGGTTCATCAAAAAATGTGATACAAGGGAGTCAAAAAGGTTGAGTCACTGGAACCATGGATGTGGTTTCTACTCACACTTTAGCCATTTAAGGCCTCCTGAATTCACCCTCTGTTCTGTTCTCTGCCTTGGTTTATTATTTTGTATAACTTTTTCGTTCCCAATCGGTCTTATGTAACCAGCAGTTGTGTTGTTTAATACCCACCCCTCCCTCAGCAATTATTTTGAAAGTGCCAACAGGCACTTAAACCCCCAACACAATCACATAAAGGTCTGTGAATTTTAGACTCTATGTTGTGGACATGAATAATGTTAAGATAACAATCCTAAACCACAAAAAATAAAGTTCTTGGTGCAGTATTTTCACTTGTTCTCTATTAAGAATTAATAAGTTGTGAATTACAACAATGTTCTATGTCTCCTCAGTTTCCTTTTTTGTGTCATATGCTATTTCAGTGCACTGTCGCATTTTTCAGTCGAGTCTCCACCACATACTGTTTATTTTGTTCAGGAAAAAATTGTCAAGTGTTTCCATTCTAGGATGCTGAGTTCTTTTCAAAAAATTTCAAAAGACACGTAAAGTGCTACAAGCTGTTTTTCAGAGGACGGGTGCGGATATAAGAAAGAGCAAAGTTTCTCGATAGATAGCATATAGCGCCATACAGTACATTGAATTCAATGTCAAAATGAAAGACAGACAAAAGGTGAAAGACACATTCCAAGATGCTTGAAAAAGATGATTTATTTTTAATGACTGCTCTGCCATATGCTGTCACACTTTTAGTGCAGACCTGCAAGTTCCAAAGATGTTTTTACTTAGATGGCTTTTTCCACTCAGTTACCCTGGGACTGCTGCCTTTTCTGCATAATTCATAATGTTAAGAGGGAAAACTCATAACTATGAATGCTGTAAATAAATGTCTGTTAACACCGTAACGCTACAGTGTCAACCCTGTTAATCTAAGTGTATTTGTCTTTTATTGCTCCCGGTGAGGAGATCCGTCAATTTGGATTTGCCCCATCGGTCCTATTTAAGAGAAGTCGGCAGCCATTGTCCAGCACCAGAGGAGCAGTAATTAACCAGCAAAAGCGATATGCCTGTTAGGTGTGTTGCTAATCCTTTACATGGATTTTTTTTTTTTTTGGTGTGGGAAAAAGTCAAAGCATTAGGAGGAGAACCTTGCATAGTCAACACAAAAAAAAAAAAATTACAAGGGTTGAAATTTCAACAGAGAGTCTGGGCTGCCAGGTAATATATAGACGCTTTTTTCTGACTACCATATACGCTACCTGCGCAGGCAAGTGATAAATTAATGGAAGAAGTTGAATGAACGAGGGGAGAAACATAGCACATGCAGAAGCTTCCACACGGGGCATGAGGGGTCGCTGAATGGTTGAGTGTGTACGGGACTGATGGGAATCATGTGCTGTGGCCTTCACGACCTCTGCATCTCAACGCTGCCGAACATTAATGACAGATGTTTTGACTGACGTGGGTATATCTTTCGGAGGAACGGCGTCCATCCTTCCGGTAGAGTACGGAGACTTGGAGAATCAATGCTGAGATGCATTGAAGCTGTTCTGGCATCATGTGGCGGCTCAACACCTTACTAAGACACTTGATGTGGGTTTTTCCTTTGATTTGTCCCCCGTCTGCATGTGGACATGCATGTCACTTCCTCCTCATCTCCCCTTCAGCCCTTTAGTGTGTTTCTGTCGTCTTGCCCTCTGTCCACACATATGCAGATGGATATGTAGCAGGTGGTCATGGTTGAACTTTTGTGTGCATCTGATTTCTGATGTCCACACGGTTGGTGTGTTTGACGTGGGTGGTCAGCACAGGGCTTGTTATCTTCGCACACGACCCACTGGTGAATGCTTGCCTGTCATAAATCCTCCTTCAGACCCGTTTATGCTTTTATGTCATTCATGTGTGACTTAAAGTAAGCGTCTGATTTATTGCGGTGTAAGTGATTCGGCACATGTGGCAGGTATAATGGCACACGGCTAGTTTAAATGTTGAATGATAATCAGAGGCGCAGATCCAGTGAAGCATTGGAGAAAGAAGAATGTCTGATTGATCAGATGACAAAGGCCTTGCTACAATAAAGTGTTGTCAGACAAAAGTATTTCCCCACTGTCTCCCTCCTCAGAAGATGCTATTATTTCTGAGTTAGCTGTTGTCTGCCTTTTCCCTGTGGTTTTTCTCAATACCCTATTAGGGGAGGACACAATCAATGCAGTTTGGGCTAATAATTGGATTTCTCTCTTTTTTTACCCCCTAAGGCAAGACATCGAAGGAATAAAACATGAGACATGACTTCCGTCATTCTGCTCCACTTACCTTTATTTGCATTGTGATTGGATTCCTTGTCTGATAACCCATGACTCTGATACTTCTGGAGAGGTCGATAAGGATAATTACCATGAGCCTCCCAAGACATTAGCCCAAGCATGGATGGAGACGGCTTAAAGTGTGTGTGTGTGTGTGTGTGTGTGTGTGTGTGTGTGTGTGTGTGTGTGTGTGTGTGTGTGTGTGTGTGTGTGTGTGTGTGTGTGTGTGTGTGTGTGTGTGTGTGTGTGTGTGTGTGTGTGTGTGTGTGTTTGATGGACAGATCACAATCACATCCTCAATCAAATTACTCCAGAACACCAGAGAAAGGGCCTAATGTCTTGTTAAAAGCTGAGGGAACACTGACAAGTGATGGGCAATTTAGTGCCACAAATTTTTGTTCCAGTACGATAGGACAGGCAGAGTAAATAACGTTAGGCAGATTATGTGAACAATGTAGTAATTTATTCATTATATATCACTCATTGTAAAAATAATTACATTGCTTTATTGAATACTAAACAGTAAATTTGATCACTCAATTCCATTAAAGGTGCCTTTAAAACAACTATATCTTCACATTCACACATTCCGCATGATGTATAGAAGGAGTTTAAACATCATGGTTTAACAAGCAGCCAGAGGTGTTAGCTACCTGATAATAGCCACAAGAGAGAGCAAGCCAGTCCCCAAGACTGTCAAAGTATCATGAGTTTTACTGGGAACCTTTTGTACAACTCAGTGGAAGGAGACCACCATGCTTATTGACCCATACGCCTGTGGAAATCGATACTTTGCCAAAACAGGGGGAAGAATGTGTGAACACATGAAACGGAGGGGGAAAAAAAAGAAAGAGAAACCTCAAACTCAGCCCAAGTCTGTCCTGCACTGTTGTCTAAAACGGTTCGATATCCTCATCACAGTTGACTGCATGTGGACCTTATAGCTGCAGTGCCAGGGATGGAGTAGTGTCAGCTCAAACTTTTGGCATTGTTATCAGACTTTCACCACATTAATTCCTTCTCAAGTCAGTTCTTCAGTTTGTTTTGCCCGGAAGAGTAATTCAGGTGTCATGGACATGAAAACAGAACGTGTCCTTGTTGAACATAGACAAGGGAAAAAAATAATAATCAATATTTAAGGCTGTATATAAAATTTATAAGCCATGTATACAGAGTGAACACTAATAGTTGAAATAAAATTACAGAATTTGTGGGTATATAAGTGAGGTTTAAAGGAATCTAAGTCAAATGCAGTGTTTTCAGTAAAGGTTACAGATCCAGGAAGTGAAAAGAGAGTCAAGAGAAAACAGCAGCCTGATTATGGCAAAAGGAAAAAAAAATCAACCCACTACGGCTTCAATTACTCTACACGTTGTTTTTTATTTAGCACCTGTGAAGTAAAATAAGTAAAGTAAGTTCAAATTAAACCTTGTAGTTGAAAAAAATGAAACAAAATCTGTCTATAGATAATGAAAGATTGCTTCTTTCTAGTTTTCCATCACAATCTCACACACAGCCTTGCATTCAGTCAGTTACAAGGGATTTCTGAGATTATATATTTAGAGAATGGGGGGGGGGTGTCCCTGGGGCATAGCTTAAAAAGGAAGCAGCCAGTGTTGGGTCATATTTCAAATCTCTCACAAATGCATTTGTATTTAACATTCTAACTTATACATTTGCAGGTGGCGCAGTGACGAAGGATCACGTGATTTTAGCGTAATGCAGCAAATACAACAAAATGTGAAAAAAAGAAGTGTTGAGGTCTGAATATTTTCTGATTGTGCTGTGTTCCCAAAGCTCAATGATTCAAAAGCTTACACGTGTGTTAGGAAGGTTTTTTTGGCTGCTGAAATCTATGAGAATTATCGCACCAGAGTTCTACGTGCATGATAATACCAAAGAAAGAATAAAAGCCACTAGCCGAGTCATCTTTTAACTTTGAACATATCGGGCATGAATATTTCACTTTTGTCCAATTACTTCCCTTCCTTAAAAAAAGTTTGGAAAAGTAGAGAGAATCCTAATATCAGAAAAAGAAAAAAAAGAATGAAAAGCAGTGTCTCTGTACAATTGCAACTAGGGCACTGTTTTTGCTTCTTGAACAGAGCTTTCATAAGCCCTATCTTAACCATGTGCAGCAGAAGCTCACTGTAACATCAATTATGAGAACATTTTGGCAGCGACTGCACCAACACCACGGCTGCAAAAAAAAAAAAAAAAAAAATCTAAAAAATAAAAAGCACACAGTAACAGTAACCTAGGATTTGTTAGTTTGTCAGCCTGTTCTTAACCACAAACCCCCAGATGCACACACAGACACAAGCGAGAGATAGTTGAAAGCCTTTATTTATATAGTGTAGGAATATCTCATCTGCAAACTATGGCCTGAATGAATGTTTGCATTGTAAGCCTGTCAGACACACGGAGATCTGTGAAAAGCTGCAAGGCCAAGGGCATCTACAACATTTTGTGTAAACACCATTAATTGCATTTTTTTTGGAGCAGTAAATTGTAATTGTGAGCAGCTAAAGAACTTCCGTAAACTGAATGAACCAATTTATATCCCCCACTTCCCCGGGGCAGTATATTTCCTTCAGCCTGGTAGTGGCTGCTCACCCCAGCATTGAAATGGCTTTGATACCTCAGAGTAAACAAGTAAAGCAGCTACAAAAAGAAACACCGGGTAACACCTGATGTGACCATATTAACAAAAAATGAGCAAGTGGGAAGCCATCTAAATCAAATCATGCTTTTTTTGTGTAGGGTTTCAAATTTAACATCCATTTCTCCAAAAAAGGAAGAAATACCATTTCATCAAACCAACTTAATCTTTTGAGTCAAGGTGCTTGATTCTCATGAAGCTTTCCCTTTAGCTCTTTGGATCGGACTATCGGATCTATTGAACGGATTGCTGTCCATGTTCCTGAGAGGTTAAAGCCTAATAACGTTGCTAATTTCCTCACACCTTCACCGGAAGGTTAAACTTTTCACTTATTGTACATCCAGTCAAATAACTAACTGGTTGAATGGCATAAAATTCAGTTCATACGTTCATGGCCCCCAGACGATGTTCTCTACTTACTGTGTCGATCCCCTGACCTTTCATGTGGCACCACCTCAAGGTTGGCATTCGAGGTTCTGAGTGAGATTTCTGTGACAACTATTGGATGGATTTCCAAGTTTGGTACAAATGTCCTTGGTGCCCAGGGGATGAATCGACATAACTTCGGCGATCCCTTAGTTTTTCCATACAGGGCCATCGACAGATCAAAATTTGAATTTGTCGAATATGACCAAACGCTGATGACAGTGCTATCAGCCTTTACTTTGTTTACTGCTAATTAGCAAATGCTAGTGATTGTAAGCATGTTGGCATGCTGACATTGGCGTTTAGCCCAAAGCACCGTTTGCTAGCATGTTTTAGACTCTAACTTTTTCAAGGATGTGTACACAATTCTGCTTGCAATGTGTTCACATCCTCCTATAGTCAACCATCACTACTGGTTTACTATAGTAAGTGAACCATGAAGATGAGCTTTCCTTAACATTAACCAAGTTTTTTATATGTCAGAACTTATCCAGACCTTAACCATTGTCTAGTTTCCATATCGTTAGAACAAGCAGCCATTTCAGTGACTGGGGTTTTGCAGAACGGCCCATTATCAGCCATGTGTTGGGGGAATACATTGCAGCTAGACTCCATCCTACTGTGCACAACTCTATTTCCAGCCTGGTACAACAAACCTTTGAGATCAACAAGCTGGCAGAACGCCATCAAAGCCAAATCCAAAAGCATGCACTTAGACAACACATTTCACTTAAATCTCCTGCTTTGTAGGGTAAATTGATGCTTTGTTTGGTCACTGGGGTGTGGGATTGGCATAAATCAGTGTCCTGTGACTGGGAAATGAAGGATGTTAAAAGAGGGAGAATGACATCTTGTCCTAAAAGCATGAGGCTGTAAGAGAGATGGGGAGCCGGCATCGCAAAAAACAAATGACTGCAGTCCTTGTTGGAGGAAGGTGACAAGTTGCGCAGCGAATGTCTGTCAGAAATGACAAAAGCCAAACTCTCCATATCGAACTGCTCATAGAAAAAAGGTCATTTGCAATATATATGATATATATATATATATATATATATATATATATATATATATATATATATATAACAGAGAGAGAGAGAGAAAGAAAGAAAGAAAGAGACTCGTGCATAGATACACAGAGTGTTTTAATCAAATCCCTCCTTTTTCGCACTTTCACTTCAGACATGTCAACACCCTGGCTCTTTGTCATCTGGGTTTGGGTGTCTGAGTGGCTCCAGGACATAACTCAATACCATTTCTTCTGCAAAAGGCCTTCAGACTCCGCATCTGGTCGTCAGTCACGTGGCGACACCTGGTTCTCCAACCCCCCCGGGGCACAGCGGCTCACGCTTAGATTCAGAGGAGTGAGAGGATCTGTCATCAAATCAAATGCCCACACTCTGACGCCTAAAGCATACACATGGGCACACCCTCACAGATACACACATGGACACGCTAAGCCGCATCTCGAGGGACAATAGTAGCCTTAGCAACAGGAGTTGTGCCAGTAATTTTTCCCCCTCATTTCTACATTCTCTCTCTGTCGCTCTGTCCCTTGCTTATGAACATATGCTCGCAAACGATACTGAAAACAGATGAGGCAACAAGAGTTACTTTAAGATGTTTTTGGTTAAAATGAACAAGATATCCATCATTTTTGCCCAGCTTCCTACATGGATCACATTTATGCTCCGGTAGTCATTTCTTCACTGTGCATGTGCGGCTTAAATCTTGAATTTTGACTTGCTGATATTGATTTTACAAGATCTAATAATTGTGAGTTTTTGATTGAAGTTGAATATTTTTATCTGAGCTGCGTCGGTGCAGTCTTAGATGTTCTTTCAGAGTAATAGCCATTTAGTGACCCTTTCAGATCCCTAATTGGTTCCCTGCTTTAAAAGGAAAAAAAGTCTGTTTTGTCCTTGAATCTTTGTGACAGTTGGTGGAAAAACACTTAGGACTGGTTGTAGCTCAATTAATGGGATGACACAGACAGATAATTACAGATTGGTGCTTTTCGAACCTCCAGCCCCAATGATTTGCATCTGAGATGAGCAGAGGAAATCAACGACACAAGAAAATAGGAGGCATGATGGTGCACTGATGGTATTTAACCAAAATAACATCAAAAATATGTGACGTGGAAGAGGAGTCACACATCCGTTGTGGTTATTTCATGTATGATACAAACCAATATTCTGGCCAATTATTTGCATTTTGTCTGACTGTCAGAATGTAAATCAACACCAAGATAGAAAGAAAATATATTTAAGGAGGGGAATCGAAACACTAAGCCACTTCGTCAGCGCTTGAATCAAAGCATTAAATGGAGATAAATAATCAGGCAGTTGAAGGATTTCAGTGTTTCTGATGTATCCCAACACTTTTTATAAAGACACAAGACATGTTGGTTCTTTATACATGTAGCTTCACAAACCCCTTCAGTGTTTTCTTTGTAGAACATGATCTATTGGTTCCGCACCTGTTGTTCCCTTGTGTGAGCCATACATGATGGACCCTCCTCTACAAATTGATGACAGAAATAAGGGGAAAGGAAGCTGACTGAATTAGGATTACAAACAATAAACACACTGCGATAAGCATTATTGTCTAGCTGCTTTAAACTGAAACACTTTTTTTTGTTTGTTTGGTTTTGTTTGTTTGGTTTTTTTAATAGAAATGTTGAAAGTTGAACTGATTCCTATCTTATTGTTGGGATGATAACATTGCCCTTGGGGTGACACAGCCTGCCACGCTGGAACGGTTGAATGGTGATGCCGCAGGGCAGATATGAAAGCGATTCGCACAAAAACTCGGGAGATGAGCAGAGATTTGTGCCACCAGAGAAATAAATTTGATGTCAATTCCTGCTTTACCCAATTGGCACCGTCTGAAAAGCTTTTCCAGTGGTGAATTGTGCCAATGAAATGGTGACAGTTTGCAAATGAAAACTGAATACTGGACTTAACACCAATTCTGAAATAGTGTTTGACATTGGAAATAAATTTGGAAAAAAACAGACTTTGTCAGGACCTTGTGAAACCGGCTGAATGATGGGCTCAGGTAGGCTCAATGAGCACTTTATTAGGAACACTATACTAGTACTGGATAGATTCTCCCTTCCTCTTAAAACAGTACCAATTCTCCGTGGCATTTATTCCACCATTTATTGGAGACGTTCTTCTGAGATTCTGGTCCATGTTGACATGACTGCATCACATCACATCATTCCTGCAGATTTGTCAGCTGCGCATTCATGCTGCCAATTTCCAATTCCACAACATCCCAATGGTTTTCTACGGGATTCAGATCTGGTGACTGGGGAGGCCATTGAAGTACCCTGAGCTCATTGTCTTGTCCATGAAAGCACTTTTTAGACAACTTTAGCTTTGTTTCATAGTGTATCATCACTCTGGAAAGTGCCACTAGAAGATGGTATATTGAGGCCATAAAGGGATACGTATGGTTAATAACAACACTCAGATAGCCCATGGCATTCAAACCATGGCTGGTTGGTACAAAAGGGCCCACAGTGTTCCTAGAAAACATTCCCGACCCCATCAACCAACCACCAGCAGCCTGGACCGTTAACGCAAGACAGGTTTGGTCCATGAATTTATGCCGTTGACACCGAATTCTGACCCTGCCATCTGCGCCTCCGCAGAGAGCCAGGTTCATCAGACCATGATGTGTTTTTCGAATCCACTTTTGGCGAGCCTGTGCCCGCAGCAGTGGAGCCCGACGTGGTCTTGTGCTCTTGTAGCCCAGCCGCCTCGAGGTTAGACGTGTGGTGCATTCTGAGATGTTTTCCTGCTCGCCACAGTTGTAAGCGATCAACAGTTTCAGGAGCAGTCAAACCAGCCCATCTGGCACCAACAGTCCTCCCTTTTTTTTTTTTTTCCTCTATTCTGGTGTGTGATGTGACATTACTTGAAGCTCCTGACCTGTATCTGCACGAATTTATGCAATGCGCTGCTGCCACATGATTGACGGATTAGGTGTTTGCATAATTAAGCAGATGTACAGGTGTCTAAGTACTAGCCCTTTATTGCTGCCTGAATTTTCTACTCAGTCATTCAGACACCGGAAACTGAGAGACAGTCAGCTGTTTTGTAAACTGTTTTTCTAAGTGCAGTTATCTTACACTGAAGGACACTTAATTCACTGCAGCGTATTAATATGGTAAATTGGATCTCTGCACCTTAAATAGTATTAGGCAGTATTAACAGTACAAGCCCTTACAACATAATATGCAGACTTTTTGGACTTTGTTACTCTATAATAGTCTCCCCTGACTTCCCTGTTTGCTACCGTCATAATTATTACCAGAGGGCTTTGTCACTTGAGTGTACGTTATGTGAACATGCATTTGCCGAAATGATTGTGGCTGTTGTTCTTGTCTTGGGAGGACAGCCTCATTGGAAGTTTATATATGTTTATATATTTTATGTTTAAAATATTGTATGACCGCAATGCATTGAGTTGGCCGCCGTATCCATTACAAGCAGAGATAGTGAAAAGAAGGACCATACCAACTATAAACCAAATTATGCAAAACAAAAAAGCAGATATTCTGTGTCTTTTACAACCTGTTCCATCGTCTGCATCTTAACAAGCCTATGATGTGTCTGGCTTAACCTAACATGTGGGTTTCAACTGAACCTAATTTAAAGCACCTTCCTCTTAAATGTCTTTTGACAAGACGATGTGCCACAGAGCACCAGAGCCCTTTCTACAGGTTAGGATGAAATTAATAAACATTTAGATTGTTGTAAGACTCTATCATCTTCTATTAAAAAGTCATGTCTCTTGTAGTTTGGGTATATCATCATGAAGTGATGCATTCTCTTGTACTGCAGTGCGTGAAAGTACACCAAAGCATTTCTTCAGCATAGGCTGCTCTTTTATTATTCATCATCCATAAAGTTATTTTGTTGTCATCTGGGGTAAGGCTTGAAAACTGATTTGCTCTTGCAAATGAAGACGTTTAACCGATGTTAAAATACAACCCTTTTCTTTCCTTTTGGAAATTAGCTTTAAAAGCCGAAAGTAGGCATTCAATTTAGCAGCGGGACATTTCCACTCTGTCAAAGGTGTAGCTGAGGTTGACAGATAAAGGGGAAAGTGGGCATATGGATGTATTATGTTGATTCGAAAAAAGGGCAACCGCTTACATTCGCATCCTGATGATCATAACACGGTTACTGTAAAACAGCAAGAACAGCCAAGTGAAACGAAAAGATAATCATTAATTTTCTTTAAGGGGTTAGGGAATGAAACACTTCTTTGAATGGGCAACATAAAGAATCAGACTGTCTTAATGCCCTTTTTTTTATCACAGTTTAACCACCCAGATAAAAACCCTCAGTGGTGGGCTTTGAAGAGCATTATTAAGAGAAAAAAAGAAATCCTATAGCCCTCTGGAAACATTTTGTAGCATCAAACAAGCAAGAGAGAAAAATGTAGCATTGTACTGAGTGTTACGTAAGCCGACGATAACTGCAGATAACTGCCACGTCCTTGACGGATCACTGCCGGGGAGTCAAAGCTTTTCTTTCATAAGGGTCGGCACCGGTGAACATCCTGCAAAGTAGCGCAGAGCTTCAGGAGGAACCTTACAGAGGACATGTTTGTACTCAGGGACAATCTGTTTATTCTCTCCGGGGTCTACACAGGGAGAGCCGAGCAGCGTGAGCCATTTCTGCTGCCGCAACATGTGATTTCTCAGGAAGAAGTGTTGACTCGCCCCTTGGCATCACTCAAACACTGCAACCAATTTGAAATAACCAGACTGTTTGAGCGTTATACATGAAACAGCTTTCAAAAGTAACGGGAATTTATAGTTGCTAGTCTATTTATATCCAAGAGGAAATGTCCATTACTCAAAGGATACATAACTGGAGACACTACTCATAACAAAGGTGTATTCTCACACTGAACTATAGTATGGCAAGGGCTTTTCCATTGTGTTTACCCAAAGTAATAAATTATAATTCAACTGAAAAATGCACACTGACCTCTAGCTAAAATTTTAAATATACCCGAAAATACATGGGGTATCGATGGATTTTTGCTCTTAAATTCTTAGTAGCGTAATTGTGGCATCTGTTTTTGTAAGACGTACTGTAAGAGGAACACAAAACACACAAATCAAACACAATATTTAATCCTCTGCCATAACTGAAACTGTGCTGCAAGTCATTGTGTTTGATGAAACAAGACAACTTTAGACCAAGTGCCGACAGTTTTAATACAACTGTGTCTCCTAAAGATGCTGTTCCTAGACAGCTAATTTATAGTGCTAAATATTAATCGTTTTCTAGGGAGGAGTTAAGGGTTCAAGAAATTTATTGTCATATGCATTAAAAGGACACTAGTGTATTTATAAATTTTGGAAAAACTTGTGCCCTGGCTGCTCTCCATTCAGCATCTGTGTCTTAACACGATTAACAAATATAATACAGAACCAAATCATTGCCCTTCACTTTGCAATGCTGAGACAACACTCTTTCTCTGTTTTTGTTAATTTTTACTCACTGTTACAGATATGAAGTATATGTCCGGGAGCGATTGTGGCAGTCTCAGCCCCAGTGCATCTCCAGGGAGGACAAAGACAGATCAGTTTTAATTACCCCGTAGCCTCTCAGAGAGCATGAGAGTGATGGGGCTTTAAACAGCTGAGATGGCCACACTAAACTCAGGAAACCACAAGAGCCACAGATACAAAATACAGCATGACTCCCACTGATGCACCCAGGAGAAAAGAGGGGTGATATAAAAAGAAAAAAAAAAAACAACACAGAATTATACAGCGCAATCATGAAGTTGACCGAGCCAAGGTGCATAACCTCATGAAAGGGTTGACGGAGTATTCGCAGAAGCTTGGGACAGGATGAGGACGGCACTGCGTTTCCATGGAGATAAAATGAGAAACTCTGGGTTAGAACACAAGTATAGATTTCAGGGAAGAGACACAATCACACACACACACACACACACACACCTCTGTAACAAAGAGCGGTCCAACTCTGTGTCAGGCTTTCAACAAAAGTGGGGTTAACCTAAGGCTGTTCAAGAGAGTGTGAGGGGGAGATAGGAAGAGGAGGGAAAAAAAGAGGGGGTTGGCCAAGGAGACAGGTGGACAGTGGGGATTCTGCAGAGGGAGATGCTGCTGCCAACTGGATGTTCGTATTGGAATAGTGTGCATGTTACATTTCACAGACGGTGAGGGTGCCTGTTTGCTTTGTAGCTGCACAAACAGCCGGCTGCATATCCTCTTGAGTGTCCTCTTACCTTGATGAGAACCACACCATCTGTTAAAACTCATGCTTTCGACTGCTAAGGCCACTCATCAGTTGTTCATAAATGGGAACAATGTATCAACAACCCGAAAGCTTAGAAATGCGCTGTGGCAGCAGAAGAGTTTGTGAAATGAAGTCTCTTCGAGAAAGCAATAAGACTATTATTTACGGTCACTCTGCAATATGCTTCCACAGTTTTTGGGTTTTTTTTTGTTTTTTTTATTAATAAGTGAAACAACAGCACGTTTCTGGATCCCTCTGCTTCCACATCCCCTACTGTTGTACTGTGTACTTCCCCTCCAGGCATAATCTTATCAACCACAGCAAAAAAACATGCCACCTTCATTACAACAAAGGGATCTATGCTGTCACGAGGCCGATTTTTTTATTTTTATTTATTTTTATTTTTTTTAAGTGAACAAATAAGGGTAAGTGAGGCATTTTTTTTAGCCCCTCGCTGCCACCACATCGCATCAGATGTTACTTTAATCAATCTCCTTTAAAGTCCCGTTATGGGAGAAGAATTAACCGCAGGACTATTTTTAGAATCAATAACATTTTCTGATTCCTGACCCCTCACCCATTTAGACTCTGTTCTGCTGTGTAAGGGAGCTATTTTTAATGTACATTTCATACAACCACAGTCTACTTTAGCCTTGCTTTTAAGCAAGTAGAATGGGATGAGCAGAGAGCTATAGATACAATAGCTTACCTTAACTGACTATTGATTATCAATTCGATTGACTGGTAACCAAATGGCTAAAAACATCACTACTATCGTGCACATTTATTTATTTCGACCTAATTAATTTATTTCAACCTAATTAAATTTCCCGCCTTTTGGCCATGATCAATTCGCTGCTGCTTTAAATGTCTGTGGGTATGTGTGCTCTTGAATCAGTTTCTCTGGAATAACTAAAGGAGTCCATGACCCATGAAATGAAAGGTGAACGTACTGTAGATCCTCAAAGAGAAGCATCCCTCATTATATTAATATATGCTAATAATTCAAAAAGAACCAGATTAAAAAAAAAAAAAAAGGACAGACTATACCCAAGAAAAGTCTCCTTGTGGGGCTCAGGCTGAGTTTCAGGGAACCCTGTTATCCCACGGGTACAGCCTTTTTAATTTGACTCTGTAGAGTACATCAAAGAAATTAGCAGCACCAGGGACAAGACGCCGTAAATGATTTTTAATTAAAAAATGCCTCAAGCAGCAGCCAAAAGTGCAAAGACAGAAGGAGAGGTTCTTCCCTATTGTTTCTGTGATGACTAGAATGGTACATAATGTGTTTTAAAGTCTCCTTCAGAATTTATCAGCAGACATCATCCCAAAAAAATCAAGCATTTTCAATACTTACTGCACATAGAATGGTAACACAGTCACACTGCGTAATGATAAAGAGAATTTAGCTTTGATTGATCATCTTGATTATGTGCAAATGAGAAAGAACAGACATACCAAGGATGGATATTTAGCACAAAGACAGAATCCATCTTCTGTCCAGTACACACAATCAAATGTCCCAGTATCTTCATACTGACAGACGCAAGCCCTGAGCAATCAAAGGCTCTGTGTATCCAAAAATGTGTCCCCAGTGACTTTCACTGTGACTGGGCAGGCAGTTTAAATGCAATATCTGCCAACATAAACCCACATGCACACACACACACACACACACACACACACACACAGACAAGGGCAGACACAAGGAATGGGTCTGGTCCGGAGACTCTATAAACATATCAGTGGATATTCAACAGCCTTACACACTATTTGGAAGAATTTACAACATCAACAGACCTACAAATCAGCCAAACGGAGCGGAAGGAAGAAAGAAAGAGAAGGGGGGGTGGTATTTTAGCATCCATGTTTGAAATATGATCATATGACCGGGTAAGTGGAAGGAATTAGTTGGAAATCTATAATACGTAACCTGGCTCCCACACTGGGCATCTGGAGTGTAACCAGTCCAGTGATGGATAAGTCAGACTGGATGGGAGCAGGCCTCTTTATTCCTCTTCCATATTCAGTATACCTTGCATAAACTGGCATTCATAGCACAGCAGACTAGTTTTAAGCCTGATGAAGGAATAAACACGAAGGCCTATGTGAAGTTTCTCCACCATGACATCGATCTTTGCCAGGTTTGGGGCTGTTTTGAAGGAAGTGCAGCACAGAATCTAACCTGTTGTTTCAGGTGGTAAATTCTTAAATATTCAAATAAGAAGCATTAGGAACCTTGTGAATATCCTACAGTGTATTTGTCTTCTTCCTCACTGGGTGTCCATCAACAAAAAGTTCAATATTGTGCTCTGGGTATATATTGTGTCTCACTGTTTTAAAAGTCCATGATTTAAAATGACCAAGAGAGATGATCATTTTAAGATAACTTCATTGGTTTTCCAGCACAAAAAAAAAGAAAAAGCCCGAGCTGTTTAAGCTGTATAAGGTTGGAGCGCACTGCAACAACCTGGCAGCTCCTTATCTCGGGTATCAGGCCCGAGACAAGTAAAGCTGAATGGGGAAACTGGGATTATGTAATTACGTTTCTCGTTTAACCGATTGTTTCCCTCTCTCTCAGCGCCACAGTGTTCGATGCGTCTCCAAATGCGCACGACCAATCTGCAGCGGCGCTCCGCATACCGCCTGCCAGGCATCTGGCTGCTCCGTGTTTATTTCTGGAGGCGCTGCTTTTCGCCCAGTCACCCTTCCAACAGGTAGACAAGTCGAGTGGCTAAGATCATAGGCGGAAATACGGCCCCGGGGGAGAAAGAAAACCGGACACGCTGCGGCGCCAGGTGCGATCCACAGAGGAAAAACTTGGTCGCAGCTTCTTTTTCCATCCCCGGGATTTGTTGCGCGGTGAGCCGAATGCGGTCTGAGCGGTGTGTGCCGTTTTTTTGGTTTTTTTCTTTCTCCAAATACGACCGGATGGGAGTCGTGATCAAAACTGGAACGAATATGGATCTACAGCGGGAGTACTTGTCAAGTTTCCAGGGGAAAAAAATGAGAAAGCAGAATGCAGACTAGACAAAAAAAAAAAAACATCCAAACAACAACAAACAAACAAACAAGAGAAAGACCGGCAGGCACCACCAGGCACCAACACATTAACAAGCACGGTTCTTCATGCAGATCCACACCGCAATTTTTTACTCCTCATTTTCGGGGGATGCGCAATTCAAGAAGTTTAGGCGAATGATTATTTTTTTTACGCTTTACGCATCTGCTCTGTTGGTCCTAATGTGGTCGCGGGATATTTTCCAAAGGAAGAAAATTGGTCTCCCCGAGCGAAGTTCCAATGCCCAGCGTCCCAAAGGTTAGTTATTTGCTCCATTGTGCTCGAAAATGCCCGTATTTTACATGCTAGAGATGAGTAAACTGTAAAGATAAAAGGTGTAAGTGGGCGCCCTCAGGGTCCCTCGGCTTGTGACTAAGGAATGACTCCAGAAGGTAGAAAGAAGAGTCCCCCCCTTTTTTTCTTTTCATTTTTATTCACGCCTTTCCCTGAAACATTTTGTCTCTCTTACAACACATGAATAAAAATGTCAAAATCGCAGCTTTGAGTTCGTACGTGCGCCATTTCACCGCAAACGGCGAAGTCTGCGTAATTGCGCGGACCTGTTGTGTGGTAATTAGTGGATCCTGACCGTGTTGTGGTTGTTTTTACCCCCCGTGTGCGCACAGGGCAGCCTTCCCCTAACTGTGCTGCAGGCTCTGCCGGAGAGCTCGTCTATGCGGCGGCTGCCGTTCGGCCAGTGCAACTTTTCAGAATAAAAGTCGTTTTGCTCGGCTTGCTCCGCGCCGCCGCGCTCTCGTGGTGCCGCACCGTAACCAAACGGCTCGGATGTTCTATTTCCTGATCGTGAATTATCGATCCGAGTAGAGGGCGATTACCAGGGCGAGGGAGAACCCGCGCGCGGAGGGCTGAGCGCGCGAGCGTGAGCGCGAGTGCGCGTCCCGGCGATAACGCACGCAGATGTCAGCGGGCCACGCACGGATCCCGCCGCGCTGGTGGTCTCTGCCCGGCGCGTAGCTCTTACTTTACACCGCTGCGTTTTATTTGTGCCAATGACACAACGGCATTAAAAGCACAGGATGGAGCGAAACATGTACTTGGCTGAGGTGACATCATCCATGCGGTGCGGTATGTGAGGAGGCCCCGGTACCTAAGACATCCGCCTAATAAGCACCAACTTCATGTGTTTGGAACTATGACTCCCACAGTCAAAAACGAGGATGCGCAGAAAAGTGAAACTACATGTGGAAAAACATACTGTACTTTAAGGGGAGGGAATGCACGATTTCTGAATAGTGTTGAATTTTATATTTAAATACATTCAAATCATAATTTTGTTAATTTACACTTTATGGGGGGGGGGGGTAGTATCAATTTGGAATCAGTCCAAATATCAGCTCCTCCTTTGGCACCAGGATGAAGATTTACGGTTTCCCTCACAGTACTGCCTGCACTTCCTCTGCCTCTGCATAGTGCACAATTTTCACTCTACCTTCTCAGGATCGAGGCTATTCGGTTGCATTGGCTGCAGGCTCCCCATGTGGCCAGTTCAGAGGTATATTCCGATTCAAAGCGAAATTGTTCGACAAAGGGCCACAGCAATATCAAACCGGTGCCCGGGATCTTAAATGAGGTGTGAAAACATGCTGCCGAAGAGGGTCTCTCCGGGAAGGGGAAAAAAAGCTCAGTGGAGCGAATCTTTCTTTTCATGATGGTTTTTGAGGCTCTTTTTGTTCATGGGGGAATTAGAGGGGCCTGGAGAGCATTTCTGCAGCTGGTAAGTGGCACCTTGACTATAAAGGGAGAAGACAGGTGACATCACTTGAAAAAAAAGTTGCCTGGGAACACCAGCTACCAGTGAGTTATTGCTACTTTAGTGTTTTCCACTTCAGTGTTATTATCTGCATTTCAGCCATCTTACATTCCATTAAGGTTGCTCGTTTAAAGCCCTTCACAGTCACGATATTGCTCAACATTTGCCTCAGCAAATAAGTTCCCACACTAAAAAATGAAATACTGAACCACAAATATCATGGCCATTTCATGAAAGGAATAGTTTGCCATCTTGGGAAATATGTTTATTTGCTTTATTGGCTTCTTGAGAGTTGGATGAAAAATTTGAAACCGGTCTCATATCTCTGAAGCTACTGCTGGCAGCCAGTTAGCTTAACTTAGACTGGAAGCCGGGGGGGGGGGTGGCCTGGCTCTGTCCACCCATAAAAATACGAACTAGTCCCCCTAGAGCTCATCAACAAGCTAATTAACAAACCTTTATCTCATTTGCTAAATTGTTGCCCCAAAAAAAAAAGAAGACTGATAATGATTTACTGCGGTCATGTAATTCTCTCTGATAAATAGTGCCGATTAAATGCAGTCCATTTATGTGCTTGACTACTTCTCTCTGACCTCTGCCGTCACCGTGAGGTCGAAGTGGCCGTGGAGACCCCAGGAAGTTACTGTGATCGGTCAAGAAACAGTCGAGGCAGATAACCTCCTTGAAACCACAACAGGTTGTTTCAACACTTTGGCTTTTATACAGATTACACCTGGAAAGATATAATGTGGTAATTAGTGCACTTTAGAGGATTTTGTTTCAATTCACTGGAGCTGGATTAGCTGCCCCCCCGGTTGACTACCATGTAAACATTAGTGTGGCATCAATATTCTTATCTAACTCTCAGCAAGAAAGCAAATAAGCGCATTTCCAAGAATGCTGAACTATCCCTTTAGATATACTGTTCCCATATACCGAGCTTTCGGCACAACACACACAGTTTTACAGATATTTATAAAAGAAATACCGCAGCTGTTTTTCTTCTTGCTCTTCCAAACTAATTGGGCCGCTGTGAGTCTGTTAATCCAGTCATGATTTATTGGATGGAGACGCAGAGCAGTAATGAATTGTCCTGAGACAGTGGTAAGAGACAGAAGGGAGCATTAAGCACCTGCTACTTGAACTCCTTCCCTTTTTATAATTAGAAACTTGTGAACTTTGCTGCTTTATCTTGTTGTGTTTTTAAACACCTCTTTAATCCATCCTTTCCATCTCCTCCTCCTTCTTGTCCTAGGTTCCTTGTGGTTTTAAACCCTCTAACGGGCATTAGAAAGGGGTGGAGCAGCAGCAGCAGATCCCCTGTGTTTATACTCACTTTTCTTGTGTGTCTGGACAGTGTGATGATCAGCTTACTTCTAACAGAGATGCTGATTTTAGAATTAGGTCATAATTACGGTTGCATAGTCTCATTTTTAGGGTGAAGACATCACAGTAACTGTTTACTAATGCTGCACTTATTATTTTAAACACTGGTCCTTCATCCTCCATCTTGATACCAATGGGATGGACAAATTTATAGAAACGCCCATCCATGTAACATAATGCAGTTCAACAGCAACATAAACTGTAGCCTCCAGAATGGTCATACAGTTGCACCAACACCTCTCTGAAACAGTTTCAACAGAAACCAACTGTCATGAAGGTAGGATTTATTGCGTGGTGGCTGCGTTAGACTGCATTATTTTTAGCTGGGTGTACCTAATAAAGGGCCAACTGAGTGGAGATCTAACCACTGCCAAATTCCAGAGAACCGAGAGATCTTGGACATCACAGTGTTAGTAGACAATCACTGCACAGTGTCACTGTCACTGCAAAGGCTTTATTTGAGAAGCGGCATCTACAGATGTGCTGAAAGCGTCCTTTTGCTTTCAGCCAGGCGGCCGCTACGCCTGCTGCTGTCAATCGGTTAGCAGGCATCACTAATGACATCGACTAGGGCTACAAGTAACTCGTGGTAAGAATTTGAAATCTTACCATTCGTTTCAGCCCTGTGATACCGTGCCATGATGTCTCTTTGATGAAAGGGGTTGAGCAGCAGCAAACCACAGGCAACTTTACCTTTGTTTTCCCACTTTAGTTCAGATTTGCATGATGGGACAATAGAGAAAACAATGCAGCAGTGTGAGCTGATTCTCTACTCATAGTTTTACATTTCTCATCTTTTGGTGTTGGAAAAAAAAAACCAAGTCATGCAATTCTGAGAAGTCTGAGGCATGTGGAGATCAAAAGCAGTACAGGAAATGCTCCAAGGTCACTAAAAGATGCATCTCACTGCAAAAATGACATCAAAGTGACAGGAAAAAGAGTCTAAAGCACCCAGAATGCTTATTTGCTGTAAACATACATTATAGCAGACTTATATCAAATTTATAACGTTTGAAAATTTGTGAAATTCCTTTACACTTAAGAATTATCTCACTCCAGCTGCAAACATTCTTTGAAATTATAGGTAAAAACTTAACGTAAGGTGATGCTTGGATGATTAAATCATACTATGAATGGCCAGGGATAATGTACCTGCTTCATCTCTGTCTGCCTGTATAACCCTTCCACCTCTGTTCCCTTCTCTTCTCCATACCTTTCTCATCGTTTCTTACTCGTGACTTGCAACCAACACCTCTGTCCCCGTTCCTCCTAGTGTGAGCCTCCCCCTGTCTGGCAGCAGCTGTAGCAGTGTTAACAGGGTGCCTGTGCGCTAAAGCCCAGGGAGATGTCACAGCTTTACTACCGGCGGACTGACAGCTCCTCATACCAGGACCGCATCCCCCTGAGAATTGTGCGGGCCGAGTCGGAGCTGTCGCCTTTGGAGAAAGCCTACCTCGGAGCTGTGGAGAGGGGGGACTTCGCTAGTGTCAAACAGGCTCTGGAGGTGTGTGTGTGTGAGTGTGTGTGTGTGTGTGTGTGTGTGTGTGTGTGCATGCATGCATATGCATGTGCATGAACATGTGGAATAATTGATAATTTAATTGCTGAATGGATGAATGTTACAGCCACTGACACTCTAAATTATGGATGGACGGATGGATATTAAATCCGGATCTAATTCGATTGATTTTAAAAAAATGTCAGAAGATTTATGAGTAGCATGTTCAGCAATGATAAATCTCAACTCATTTCCAATAACATCTGGGGCCTTTATTTACCTTGGCAAGGGTCAGACCTTTAGTAGACACAAAATATTGCTGGAGACCAGCTGTTTGGTAGTATGATAGTATGCAAAATGGTGAAAAAAGGAAAGAAAACAGCAGAGGGCTTAGCCAAAAAAAAGTAACCAGCACATTGCAGTAAGGAAAGAAAAACAAAAAAAACAATAAAAGTACAGCTTAGAAAAATCCACTTTAGCTGCATTGCATCACAGTGTCATCTGACAATGGCAGAGGACACTTTGTGATAGCCGTTCCAATCTGCATACTTAGCTTGTCCATGTAGAGATGGAGGACAAATCTATCTCTGCAGTAACATTCTAAAGTTGCCTGTTCCTTATTTTTTCCTTATACGCGACACTTTGTTTTAACACGTGCCAATTACTGCCAATATGACTGAAAGATTCTAATATTTAAAAGAGCACTCCTGTGATTTAGCATTTCATTTCTAAACCATTGCGGAACCCAGGATGAGACCGTTACAAAAAAGGATAGAAATCTATGTAGCAGAACCAGAGATATCATCTTTCTGATTTCACACATTCCTCTTTATCGTCAAACTCCGGTGCCTTCATTACCCACAATGGCCGAGAGCTCAGTTGGAGACTCAGGTGTGCTGTGCTGCTGGTGGCTATCATAGATCGGAACTGCTAGCCTCAAGCAGAGATGAGGAGCGGGCTCCACACCCCCAGATTTTTTTATTTAGTCTTCAGCCCCAACTGTTAGGGCAATTTATAAACACAAATTTCCGAGCAATAAAGTTAGACCATTGGTCATTGCTCTTTCATAATGATTTGATGCAAACAGTTTCTATTGCGACATCGGGGGGGGGGTAGTTACAGGCAATGTTGCCAACCTAGCGCCTTTGTCCCTAGATTTATTGGCTTTTCACGTGGCTTTAGCGCCTTTTACCTACTTTTCGTCGAAGACACGCTCCAGTGCTGCCCCCGTGAGCGCAAGGCCTGGCCACAGCCCCTCTGTTCATCTCGTTCAAATAACCACACTGCAGCTGACACAGACCTGGACGAGCTTCCGACTTTCTCTCCGGGTGATCGTTTTACAAGTAAATATAGCCGAAATCACAGCACCATCTTTCTTTAACTTTAAGCGGCTTCGAAATGGCTCGGAAGTGACTGCCGGTTGACATGTAGTCCTGATGGTCTGCATTTCAGTCACCGTACCATACTTGCTCCGTTGACTGACAACAGAAATAGGAAAATATGTAATTCAGCTTTACCAAAAATGAGCACAGAGAGTAGGAGAGACGCAAACAGATACTGGGTGGGTCCAGCCACGTGCTATGTTTTTTTTCTAGTCCTCTTCACATAAGCAGTATTACTCCCTTAGAGCGATAAACACACTCCTTTATCTACAACTACAAAAGCATTCTCCTTTATCTACAACTAACAACAGAATGTGGTCATCAATGTTGCATCAAAGCAACAGAGAAACATCTGTACACCTTGAGCTGCAGATTTGAGAGGTGTGAAGAGTTTTCTCTCAAAAATAAACGTGTGTTGTGTGTCAGTGGGTATTTCCCCTTCTAATCAATTATATATATTTTTTAAATCAAATACCAGGGTGGCCCTTAAAGCAAGCCCTGACTTTGAATCACAATCTCTCTTTTTCATCAGGAGGCAGAGATCTACTTCAAGATCAACATCAACTGCATCGACCCCCTTGGCCGCACGGCCCTGCTTATCGCCATTGAGAACGAGAACCTCGAAATCATCGAACTCTTGCTGAGCTTCAGTGTGTACGTCGGCGACGCTCTGCTGCACGCCATCCGCAAAGAAGTGGTGGGAGCTGTGGAGCTGCTGCTGAATCACAAGAAACCTAGCGGCGGCATGCAGGTGAGGAGGGGACTGAGGGCGGTGGGAGTAGTTTCAAATTAGGTGCGTTTTATTCATGAGGCTGGAGTGTGTCGATGCGCAGACATTGCTGCAGACAAGGTTGGGGGAATATAAGGAAAGCACTAGGATTGCTGACATTTACTTTCCCTCCAAAAGAAAATAATTTTTTCCCTTTTTCCTGCAACCAAAATGCATCATGTTTTGGTATGTTCGGTACTTTACTTTTTATTTTTTAAAAAGCGTAATAACCTTTTATCTTACAGGAAATGACATTGTACAGATGCACTGATGTGCAACTTACAAGACAGTCGTTCTTTATCATAACACGTATGAACAATAATTCATAGGACTATATGAATAACAATGCTCCAGCTCTGCTGTGTTTCAAAATCCTAGAATGATGATGAGTACGGCCAAAAATAATTATCCTGGCCTAAATCTAAACAACAAGATGCACAACAGCCACTGGCACAGTCGCCCAAGAGCCAAATCACAGGAGGAATCTCGGTTCTAACTGAATTACAGGGCACAGTGTCAGCCAGTAAAATACTGGTACTAGTTGTGCAGCTTATAAACTGCGTGCACTTGCCTGGAGCTTTTTAATACAATCCAAAATAATTGACCCAGTATTGTTGGCAACAACAAAAGCTGACACTTCAAAAGCTGCCTTCATAAGCCTTTTTTTTTTTTTTCTTATGGAAAAGAACATCTCTTACAGAGAGAAATGTAATGAGTATGTCAACCAGGAGAAAATATGATGTATATTTCGCCCTAAGTTAGAGTGAAATCAGATACTTTTTAAAAAATAATCTTTAAAAGATTCGGAGTAGTTTCAGAATTCAACACTTTTGTCCGTGAACAAAACCCCTTCGTGTAGTTGATCAGAACAGCCTGTTTACTGCTTTAATTACTGCAATTAAATACAAGTAGTCAAATTAATTTCAGATTGTTATTCCTTTGCACTGATTGCTCTCCACTCAAGGAGAGTGTTCTTTTCTACATTGGGATGCGTGCACTCACACACATACACAAATGCATGCACACACAAACACACAGACACACACACAAACATGCATGCTTCACATGTGCTCTCCCTCTCCTCTCCCTATCACTAAAAATGCACCATAAACCACAAAAGGAGAAAAGGTCTTTTGGCTTCATCAGTCAACTGCAGGCGAGATGCTATTGCTATTGTTGTGTCCTGGTAGGGGCCGTAAATTTGGCTCGGATTAAATAAAAGTGAAACAGTGGGGAAAAAAAAAAAGAAACGGGACAACACATCAGGGAATTAAAGAGAGAACAGGCACGAGAGATAGCCCGGCCTCGTTTGTTAAATGCTTGTGGGTTGACCGAGAGACAGGGGCCCAAAACACTCTTGTCCTGATTCCTCAGCTGTGACATCCGTCAGCCGTCACTGTCTCCCTCCTTACCTGAATGTCCCTGTTAAGATAGGGCTTCCTCCCATCACAGGACTAGATTGTGAATATAGATCACTCTAGCGCTACCGAATCTCCCCTGGAGAGGCTAAGTGATTACATTAAAAGACTGTCTGGGAAAAGTGCATTCTATCAGTTGCCAGTGTCTTCTGTGAGATTTATAAATGAGGCGATTCATTTCATGCTTAGTTGGAACTGTGCATATTTGTCTTTCTATTTTGCGTGGCTGTCTGAATGATGTGTTTGTAATAATCTCACGAGTGTTGTGGCTTATTTGTTTTCCGCCAAGGAGGGTCTGGGATATCAGCATTTTAAACAGCTTCCTGTATCATCCTCTGAGCACAGATATGAATCTGTCGGTGGAACAAACGCTGGAGCTCACAGTTTTTTTTCTTTTTTTTTCCCTCCTCGATTAAAAGGGCCTTCGGGTGCTTTTGTGTTTTGCTGTGTTATTTCTTCTTCCGTCAGTCCTGTCATGGTCCACGTTTTGCTCATTGCTTTTGGGGGTTACTGTGCAACCTACGTACCACGTGCACATAAAGATAGTTATGTAAGGGAATCCCTCTTCTTCCCACATAAAACACAGAGCGTTATCATGCCCACAGTGAATCCACATAAACTTGAGCTTGTTTTCTGCAGTGTCATTCAAAAACCAAAACCGCGCCGTGTTCCGTTTTGTAGAAGCTTTAATGAAACGTTTTCCTGATGTTGTATGGTGACAGGTGAAAACCAGCACAGTGAGAAAAAAACAAAAAAAAACAAAGGAAAAAGCAAACTGTGCAGTCTAACACCCAGCAGGTGCTAATGTTGCATTTTTAATCAATATGCTGGCGATGGATGCCTCATTAACAAACACGCTTTACACGGACAAGTGGGCTATAATTTTGTCTTTTTCTTCGCTATTATCATAACTTCACATCTACCAGCCCTCACTCCTCCGGCTCCATGCTTGGGCACAGGCCAAGGCCGTTTGATGTAGATTATTTGATGTCCCTCCTCCTCCCACGTGGAGTGAACAGAGTACATAGCTTATTAGATCACCCTCCTCTGCGAAGCATGACGATTCAGACATTGCTCCGTGACACTTCTTGCAGGTTGCTGCTGTTCTGTGGACCACTTTTTCAGTAAACTACACAAGTAATTAGTGTCCACATGATAAAATGACTTTGGGGCGCAATATATAGCTGATGATATAATGCTGAGAAAATGAACCAGTCCCCTAGATAACAACTCTTCATATTTCATTCCTTGGAGAGTAGCGGTGACAAGAGTTTCACTGATACTATTTCTGTTTGTACTTATAATAGGTGACTTTAAAGAGATTCATGTTCAAAACAACCTACAGTAAAGTTTATCTCGGAGCTTGTCTAAAATATGACATGTGCATTCACATCTGCTGTCTATGTCTTTTAGGCATTTTTTTCTTTCAAATCAAATTAATGAATTAAATCTATTTATATATCATTCAGCTTTGTAAGATATTAACATTGCAAAAAACACACCCGACCTCTGAGGTGACCTTAACCCATTAGCACCATGGCTCTGTGTATGGCGATGTTGGTCTGTCTGACAGTTGGTCTGTCCGTCCACCGCTTTGGTCCAGACTACGACATCTCATCAGCTGTTGAACTATTGGGTATATTACCATGAAATTTGGTACAGACATTCATGGTCTCCAGAGGGTGAATCCCTATGATCCCTTTGGTTTTCCCTGGATTTTCTTTTTTGCTGCCAAGGATCTTGAATGTGTATTAATTACAGTACAACAATTTTAATATATATGCATTTTTGCAGTATAGAGTGTACTTGTTACAAACCTACAGTTGTCTAGGGGAAAAGTAAAGTAACATGCAGTCAATGGTTTCAGGCAAGCACTGTCGTTTATTGTCTAGTATGCTGGCAAGCTCAATATCCATATACAATTGATCAAAAGAGAACAGAGCCATGTAAACAAACAAAGGTAATGGGCAGCGAGAGGCGCCAAACCATAAAACGGACAAAACCAAACACTATTTTTAACCGAAACACAAGTAAATGGCTTTCTGATGCAGAAAAACAGCTGAAAGAAACTAATCTGACTTGCCCAAACAGAAATACACTATTGCAGCCAACCATAAATCCTAGTGTTAACTAAAACAATTCATCCCCTATGTGTGTTGCGCAAACAAAATTGGCCCGAACTTAAGGAGTCTACTAATCCTAGTGTGCGACCCCCAAGCACACAAAACTAGTGTCTCCAAATCACATTAACCTTTATAAACAATACAAAATCAAAGTGGTCCATCAAGGTCACTGTAAGACAGAGTCAACCTCTCCTCTACTAGATACAGATGCGGACTGCTCATTTAAGATCAGTGCCCCCCCCCAACGCACACACACCGTTTGCCCGGAACAGGCTTTTATAGTCTTACAATGGACCGGGCCAGCTGACGATTGGTGGATAAACGTGGATGGAGAGCGGACCAATCAACTGAAGATGAAGATGATGCGGGGGCAAGACACAGCAGGCCGGTCTGGGGGCGTGGCCTGTGGCAATCCCTCCGGAGGATCTGAGGGCCGAAAGTTCCAGTAGGGAGGGGGCGTCCTCTTTCAGGCTGCTACTCTCATTTCTTTAACATTACTGTTGCTAAGCTCCCTCACTAGACCTAGAGCTCCTTATTCCTATCTGTTGTCCCTCTGCATCCAGTTTCCTTCCCTTGACCATTCTCCCTCTCTCTCTCTCTCTCTCTCTCTCTCTCTCCCTCTCATCCCTTGCTCCCTCACTGAGGAATCAGATAATAGGCTTTCAATTAAAAGAAATGAAAAGGGCCAGCTCCCTCCCCTGCAGCCTGCAGCCATGTATTCCCACACAGGGAATAGCAAATGACATGGGAATAGCAAGAGGGCTTAGCTGGAGTAGGTGATAAGAGGGCTAGGTGGAATGAGTTTCTCTCTGCGCATAAATATTCCCTCTGAAGTGTGTGAAATACCGATGCTTTCTCCTGCTCCACGGCCTGCACTCTTTACGGCAGCCTCGTTATGGGTGGCATTTTATCGACAACTTTGATATTTCTCGCCGTTATTTGACCAGTCTTCACAGCCAAAGCACTAACGACTGTTTTCCTGATCCTGCCTGTTCCATTTAACTTCCCCGTAAAGACATCTGAACCGCACTCCGAGGCGAACGTGAGGATCTTTCAGGCTCTGTGTTTAACCGAACCAATTACTTCCACTGGGCTCTGCGTGTGTCATTTTAAACCTGAATGAAGAGAAGAAGAAAAAAAAAGCCTCTGAGGTCTATAAATTGGCAATGTGTTGCATAAAGCCAAGGCCAAATGTACCATTTGAGAGCTCCGCTCAATACACAGTTTGTATGATTAAAGCTTTTGTTCCCTGCTCTCCCCCGACAGGTTCCTCCCATATTATTGGACAAGCAGTTCTCTGACTTCACCCCCGACATCACTCCTATCATACTTGCTGCGCACACCAACAACTATGAAATTATCAAGCTCCTGGTGCAGAAAGGCGTGTCCATGCCGCAGCCACACGAGGTCAGTAAACGCCCCCCCCCACACCCGAACCATTCGTGGTGTAAATTGCATGTGTATTTGTTGACATTATCAGACTAAAACCCCATTTCTCAAAAATGTCAACAACTGTTCAGGGAATGTACAAAAGTCTTGTGTGAAGCTTGGTTAGAGTGGAGTTTTCACATTATCCGGCTGGGTTTTGAAATTATTTAATAAGCCTAAAAGGTCAGAGTTCCACTAGGTTTTCACTCAACAGCATACTACATATACTAGATACATGGTACAGTATACATAACATAAAATATTTGACCTAGGATCTTATTTATTAAACCTATAACCCAGCAGGCAACACCACCATCAGTGTTTTCTGATGCGGTCAAAGCTTTATTACTTTAGTAATTTTAATAATCTTGTGAGGTTTTTAGATTTTTTTGTCTGCAAGTCAAACTCTTCAATAAAATGTGTTGCTATGCCCATAATGTATATGGTCAAAAATTCACACATTGGGCCTTTAACACTTCACTAACGTGCCCAGGCACTGGACTGCACTTAAATGACATAAATGAGGCGGCGGACGCATTGCTAATACTGAACACGGGGGGAGCGTCCTGAACATGCGTCCGTTGCTCGTTGCTTTACGATGCAGGTGCGCTGTAACTGTGTGGAGTGCGTGTCCAGTTCGGACGTGGACAGCCTGCGACACTCCCGATCGCGCCTCAACATCTACAAGGCGCTGTCGAGCCCCTCGCTGATTGCGCTCTCCAGCGAGGACCCCTTCCTCACCGCCTTCAGGCTCAGCTGGGAGCTGCAGGAGCTCAGCAAGGTGAGGACAGGGGAGCTGCGACATCGTGGTTTGATATTAAACCGTATGTGGCATTAATTGACCTCTATGTGCCCTTTTTATAATGCATATACAAAGAATTCAGTGATTCTTCCATTTAATAGACAGTCATCATAATCAATATATATCCTTATCATAACTTGCTCTTGGTATATGTGATTTAATTTTTAGGCTCAGCTATGAAAATTCACACAAATTATTACAAAATCTGGATGCTTGCCTGCTACAGTTCATTAGATTTGCTCTAGATAACACTGCATAAGCCTCTTCGCTTTATGTGTTAATGCAGTTTACACGTATTTTTCACAGATTTTAACACATGAGCACTCATCCAATATTTCCCCCTCCAGACTATAAGATGAAAAACACCTTCATGTAACAAAATAGCCAGAGGCAAAGTTTCATTTAGAAACACCACCTTCTAGACATACCTGTACTTTGAAAATTTTTCCCTAATACATTGATTCACATTTCAGCAGCCGGGTTCTTCCAGGACTTTTGATTTTCGGAGACGCTTGCACTCTGTTTACGCTCCACTCGTCTGTCTTCCAGGTGGAGAACGAGTTCAAGTCGGAGTACGAGGAGCTGTCTCAGCAGTGTAAACAGTTCGCCAAGGACCTCCTGGACCAGACGAGGAGCTCCAGAGAGCTGGAGATGATCCTCAACTACAGAGATGATATCAACTTATTGGAGGAGGAGGGAATCAATGACCTGGCGAGACTCAAACTAGCTATCAAGTACCACCAAAAAGAGGTAAGCACAGCATATAATGTAATATTAGTTAATAATGATCATAGTAATTTTATGCCCATCCTGCCATTATATCACACATTAGAACAAAGTGCGCGCTGTTGTATGTGAAGGACAAAACATGAATGAAACTGAAACTCCTGCTTCTTCGTTCTTCATTTCGGAGGCTGCAGTAATTGGAAGGAAGCAGTGACTCTCATCCTCTTTCAGCTGAGCAGGACTGTCAGATATGAGTGGAGCATCACAGTTATATTATTATTCTATTGTGTCAAATATAAGAAATCACATCTTGTAGGCTTTTTTTTTTTTTTTAACACTTTTAACATTTTTTTCCTTCTATCCAGTGTTGCCTGCTACATCATCTGCTGTGCAGCCTGTTGTTAGACTTCAGTGCCACATCCAAGTTTTCGGTACTTCAAGCCAGTACTTTGTCTTGGCCTAGGTGTCACTGCCAGCCAATATGAACTGGCGTAATGATGTGAGATTAGCATCAGGCTCTTCTCTAATGATGCCAGATGCCGGTGTGGGTAGGATTTTTATCTACTTTTCGCTTTGGCAGCTCCCACAGATGACAGAGTGGCAGGGGGAAGCTTGAATTCCTTTGCCAAAGTTTTATAGCTGCGAGGTGACACTTGATTCTATATTAAGATTGTCACCTTAGCTCTAGATTTAGGATGTTTACTGCCTTAGAATAACGCGGAGAAAGCCACTGTATGTAAAATGGCGATCACTCATTCGGTCCATGAAATATCAGTCAGTTTCTGATCTGATTCTATTCTTTGGTTTCTGGTGTTTGATAAACACTTTCCCAAGGGGCACAGCCACAAACAATTGATATGAAAATAAGCAGCTTTTGGTACTTTTTAATTCCTATAATGTTCATCATCAAATGCATTGTCGTACTATATAAACCCTCAGTACATTATATGGTTAATAGAGATGTGTCTCTCAATTGTGTAGCATTTTTTCTTCAGACGCTGGGGTTACCTAATATCTCAGTTATATGACAAATTATAACTGATGAGAAATAGAAAAATGTAATGTACCTTTTTAATTTTTTTTTCTTTTCCAAATATATTTAACTATGGCTTTAATCGCTTTACATTTTTCTACAATACTGCATATTTAGCTGTTAAAAGCCTGGTGCTGTGGGTGAATAGAGAAAGGTCACCAGAAAACCCCATAACTAATGCATGAGGCTGTTTTTTCTTTTTTTTGTTTTTTTTTTGGATTTAATGGAAGAAGAGGGCAGCCTGGTTTTAATTGACTTGCAAATTTATGAGATAGCATAAGGCTTCCTCAGGCGTAACATCACACATTTGTTTCCTCTGAACAAAAAGGTGAAGCCGAAATGATGAGGAAGCAGACACATTGCTCCCGGGAGCGGCTTATGATGCACCCAGCCGTCTTCTGCAGGGGAGCACTGCCTGGTTTTCAGATTAGATGGACTTTTTGTTCAAATCTCGGTTTGCGACATTACGGTTTTCCTCCTTCGTCCACCCAGTTTTTGCACATAGAGACACATGGTGGCAGAGGATTGTGTTGAGATTCAGAGGAACAACTGGGAGTAATGGGAGTGATGGACGGTCCCCTGTCATCTTACCCAAACTCTCTGTTGTTGCCAGTAAATCCTTCATTGCACACAGAGTAAACAAACGTCCCCTCCTCCCCCTCCATTGCCGCAACTGTCTCTCTGCACGTCTCCTCTCTGCAGGAGCGTTTAAATTATCCAGGTGATGTCCCGACATGCCCTCCCCTCCCTGTAATCTATAACATTCTTCGATCACGCCAGGACTTTGATGGCGGACAGTGTGTCATGATGTGGGTGAAAATCCACACGGCTGCCCTTTTCAAATGATAAATGCCCAAGCTGCTTAGACTTAGCAGTCATTTCAAGGTAAAGTTATTCTGTCTCATTCTGTCAGGTTTGTGTGTGTGTGTGTGTGTGTGTGTGTGGTGTGTGTGTGTGCATGTGTGTGTGTGTGTGTGTGCGTGTGCGTGCATGCACGCGTGTGTGTGTGTATGCATGAGCACGTGCGTTGTGAGAAACTATTAGACACTGCTGTAGTGATTTATGTAAAAAAATCTCTCCCATACAGTTTCATTGCTTTCTGTAATAGAGTCTATAAAGTCTTATTTTCTAAAAATAAATGGAAAATTTTTCTGTCGAAGCAAAATCTTTTGAAACTGTCTTCTCCTGTTTCAAGAATAGTTTCAAGTATGTTATAAAATGAAGGCCCTTTGATTTTTTTTTTTTTGTTGGGTTTTTTTTTTTTTCTTGTGAAGCAGCCTGCATTTTTCTGTCTAGTTTCAAAACTCAAACCTTTCGTCTCCAGCAAATCCTTGAAAGAAGTGGATTTCCATTGGAAAGGGCTAAATAATGAATAGGTGATTCATATTTAAATGGAGCGGACTTGATTTGTTGTTTGCTTACGTAGTATATAGTAATACAGATATTTAGTTACTCTTCTTAGCATGTGTAGAGGGACAGTAGTCTTGCAAAAGTAGCTGTGTGAAACAAGATTTTCACGTAAATTCAACCACATAAGAAAATACTCCATTAACAGTAACATTTATTGCCAGTGACCCATTGTGGGATTTTTCCATAGTAAAATATTCATTGATCTGGAGAAATGAAACATGAAACGTGTGAAGCATTTTTCATCATTAAAGATTCTGACCACACAAATTCTTTACATTTAAATGAGAATTTGCGGTGGAACATATCAAGATCAGTGAAGTGCCGGGAATGTAAATGCAGATTTTACTGCAGTCTCCTGAGAAGGGCAAATGACATCTGCACAGTGTAATTTGACCTACACAGACACGCATTCAGGGGTAGTTATGGGGATCGCTTTGTGCTCGTGACAGATGATCTTCAAGCCAGACAGGGTTCGCCCCCTGCGAGGCTCTGAGGGTTAAGTGGACACTTAGTTGGACTGGAAAGGCTCATTTGATCATTTTTTGTGTTTTTTCTTTTTCTTTTTTGCAGAGAGCTGTTATTATGCTGCAGGCATTTTTGTCTGTAGTGTGATCGCCACTCATCTCTTTAACGATTTTGCAAACAAACACACCAGCTCTCGTAATCGACACGACCATCGTCCTGAAAGTGTGATTTTCATTTTTTTTCTTTTTTTTTTTTCCGGCTACTGATGAGTGTTCCAGTGCGTCCTGAGGAGTCTGAACAAAAACTGGGGACAGCTCTCCTCTTGACCCTCCCAAGCATGTAGTGTGTGTTTGCACTCCTGTGTAGGTTTTCTCGGTGTTTATCCTCGCACCCGTTTGTGCTTTCCTGCTTTGCCGCCGCTGGGTTTACAAAGGTAATTTAAAATGGTCTGAAGCAAAATCTCCACAGGCCCCCTGTCTAAAGAGCTTAGCTAAAGGAGCACTCTGTGCTTTGATGCAGCGGGAGGTCAAATCAGATAAATATGATCTGTAACACATACACTTTAAAGCGCCGATTATCCCTTTCTGCAACCCCTAGGGTTCCAACAGTGGATTGCCCTCATTTGTACTGATTCGCATGCAAAAATGTAGGTGAGTGCATCGAGGATTCACAGGAGGAGCGGAAAACAGACTGTCTCTTTAATATTTGACATTCTTACAGGCGCCAAGGGAAACCTATCAATTTAACATGCCGTAGTTTGACGTTGCCCCCTTGTGATATCTCATAATAACTGCAATTCAGTCTTTCAGGGTTTTTTAATGTCTCAGTTAAATGGGGGTGAAATAGCTCTCACAGGAATAAGGGTTGTATAGCGAAGGACTATTAGCACCCAGTCGTCTCAGCAGTTCGCTGCATCACTTATCTTTTTCTGCAATTGAGTCTCCAGTGTTCCGCAATATTCAGCCTTCAAATTATAGTTTTCTTAACACGAAGGAGAAAACACAACCTGCTCCCAAAGCGGTTTGAAAAATTCAGACACATTTCGAACGCATATATCAAACTCACACTAAAGCCGGATTGTTTTGTTTTTACCTTGTAAATGAAAAGACTAGTTAGATATCCTGCAGTGTTGTTAGAGGGATGTTGTGTTTATGTGATCTGATTGTTCCTCGTATATTCAGTTTATATCATAAATGCAGACTTATTCATTGATGCACTTTTTTCAGCACCAGCTTTCATTTCTGTGTTGTTTTTTTTGTTGTTGTTGTTTTATGTAGCATTTTTTTGAGCGTGTAAGAGTTTACAGTGTGTAAATTCAAGATTTGTAGAAAGATTTTATCACTATTCCTTCACAGTATAGTCATCGTATGTTACACGTCAGTCAGAATGAGTCGGACATGTTAAGTCTACAAACATGCTTAAACCTCTGCATGATTTGCACAAACTTATAGATGAAAAAAAAAAGTCTCACGCTTATAAAAATACTTTCCAAGTATGTGTCTATGCAGGCCAAGATGATTGTGCCACATTTGGCCAGAAAAACATGTAAATATGTGCAAGTTACTGGCAGAATGATAAAAGTGTAAAATATATGGAGAGGGCTTCGTAGTTCCTTTGAAAAATATTTTGAATCATCTCTCTATAGTCTATAGTTAAAACTACGAACTTCATATCCACCTGGCATAAAGTGACTACGACGCAACCAGCAGTTGGGCTGTGTGCCTGTCGCTGTGTGTCTGTGAAAGTGGGCGAGAAGAGTTTCATCAGACCTCTTATGCTGGTAAGGTTGCAGGAGAACGTGTCCTCACAGAGAGCTCTCACTTGTCCACTCATACGGTGATAAGCACTTCGCTGGCATTTTTTGGACAGTCGACAGTGGAGAGAGGCAGATAAAGATAGAGAGACGCTTTCCCAACAAGACTTTAGACCCCTGGAAGGGGGGGGGGGTCTGTATGAGCTGAGTGAACAAGCCACCCATGGCAAATATGACACTTTACTACTGCTGAGTAATGAGTATTGTAAAGGTTTTTGACAGACAAATGGAAGCTGCCATAGCCAAGGTATTGTATGTGACATGTTCAGACTTTCTCCCCCTGGAAAAAAAAGGACTGGAGGAGAGGTTTCAGGGTGGGGAAGCATTTTGTATAATGCATGGAAGTTAAGTTTAAATCAAATATTGATTAAAATGATTGACACAGGCAAATTAGCCTCTCTCAACTTCCCCTGCCAATGGGGCTAGTGTATGTGAAATTCTCCTTCTTTTTCTCATTTCCTAACCCACGGTACAGTATCTGAGCGATGACACTGAAGATTCACTTACTTAAAAGTGGAAAGCCTGCTAGTGTTTGCTCAACAAACTGATTAAATGTGAACAAAATAGCTACATAAAAACTTCTTACTAAGATGTCACACTTTTCCCCCTTTTAAAGTAGTAAAACTGATTGGATTTTGGACAAGTACATTAGCATGGATACGTTTCCCAATTATAACATTAGTTATCTTAATTTGGGACCCAATTAGCATCACTGTCAGTTTTTAATTCATCACGCTGATCAAGGCAGCTCAAGTACCTCTTGCTTACTGTCATTAATTAGAAATAATGCTCTTACAAGTGGTGTAAGATGTACAATAATGAAGCCTTCTGTTTATGAATAGACCACTCACTCATGCTCCTACAAAGTCCAAAGGATGAAAGCCTCCTTTAAATAGTCAAAACAATTCTATCTACACTTGCTGCAGAATTTAAAATAATGGCTTGTTTTTTATGGGGGCGGGGGGGGGGGGCGCTAAAGTACTTAATTACAAGACTTAGCCTGCACCCACGCTTCTGGCTCAGACTTTGGGTGCAAGTTAATGAGGTTAGCCATTTTTGTCTGTTACAAGGCTCATGCTCAAAGGAGTCATGTGAATAGAGAAAATCAGATGGGGCTCTTTCCCTTTCCCCTTAATTCTTCCTTCATCAGAGTATGAGAACATGGTGGTGATAAGAAGAGTTGAAGACATGTCAGGATCTATCCCTATCCTTTTAATGCTCTCTCTCTCTCTCTCTCCTATTGCTCCTCTTCCCCACCTATCCATGAAATTCATCCCCTGTACTCACTACCCTGCCTTAGCTCTCAAGTTTGGTGGTAATGCTGTGGTTGAAGTATGGAAATTTGAGCCATTCTCCTCCAGACCCCGATGCACGCAGGGATCTCTGGTTCCCATGGTAACAAGGCTGCAGAGTCGGTGAATTGGCACCCACCAGCGCCGGTCGACACTTTGACTCTGATATAGAGGCTCGATGTGATATTTCACAACATTGTGTGTGAGGGTCTGTAAGAATGTGTTTGAACGTGGATGTTGTTGGACTCATTTAAACAGTTTTAGTATGGGGCGTCTTTTTTTGTTTATTTTCTAGTTAAAGAGTGTAACTCACATACCTCTCGATCATCACCAGATGCCACTGATGTGGCTTCAGTACTGTTTGGCTGAGACAGTCTCACAGCACAACTGCAGTTTTGATAAACTGATATTTTGGGTTTTTTTTGCTCATTTTAAATCTGAACTTAGTTACCAAGTGGAACAACTTAGACAAAATTTCCCATGTCTTTTTTTTTTTTTTTTTTTCAAATTTACTGTCACATAAGGTTGTGATTCCACCCAGCAACACAAAAACACCAAATAACCCATATAACATAAAAGAGGACAAAATATTTCCCACAAGCTGATTTATGTTCCGAACATTTCCAGTCAATCCTTTGTTGGGTAAGAGACTAAATATTGTCTACTTTTGATTAATTTCCAGTTATATTCAGACACTTGATGAAGGAGCACTGTTTTTTTTCCCAAGAGAATCAACCAGAAAAGCAGGGGAGTCACCTTCAAATTTTGACACCCACATCGATTCCACTCGTCCATTTGTATACTCTAAACTGGAGCTCTCTGCAGATGCTAATTCTGGCATGAGGTCTGGCATCACAAGGGCTTTATGCTTTATGTGTAAAACCATTAAATATCCTCGAGCCGCGGATGCTGTCTCCCGGCGGCCTTACATGCCGCAATCATGCCTTAGGTTAGTGTATGAGAAGCTCTTCTGAATCATTTTTATCTCTGCAGACCAAACAGATTAAAAGTAACTCTCGCCTTCCTTCTCGCACTCCTCAAAGTTTGTAGCTCAGCCAAACTGCCAGCAGCTGTTGGCGTCCCGGTGGTACGATGAGTTCCCTGGCTGGAGGCGGCGACACTGGGCAGGGAAGTTCATCACCTGCGTCTTCATCGGCCTCCTCTACCCCGTGTTCGCCCTCTGCTACCTCATCGCCCCAAAGAGTCGCTACGGCCTCTTCATCCGTAAGCCCTTCATCAAGTTCATCTGCCACACGGCATCCTACCTGACCTTTCTGTTCCTGCTGCTCCTCGCCTCCCAGCACATTGTCACCACGGAGCAGGACCGGCAGGATAGGCAGGGCCCCGCACCAACCACTGTGGAGTGGATGATCCTGCCCTGGGTCCTGGGTGAGTAAAGGGGGGGATGGGGGATGAGGGTTATGAGCGCGGGTGTCCTCATGTATGAAAATAACATGGTTGTCAAGGAGGAGAGATGTTCAACCGATCACCCCTTTTTTTAAAGGTTAGTTTTTAGTCAGTTTACTAAACTTCCCTTCTAACAGATCACTTTTTTGTCATCAGTGCAAATGGCTCTGACTGCTATGATACCCACAAGCCTCGGTTGGTGTTGCTATGGAGAAGACAAATGAGAGATTTAGCAAATTCAAAAATAATTCTTTTTGATTTTGAGTTTGTAAAGGAATGTTTGTTTGTAGTTGTAAATCAAACTTCGTAAACCTGTAAAATATAAATTAAGAATTTGTTTTCTGCACATGCAGAATATTAAGTGTAATAAGTGTCCGCATGTGCAGAAAAGCTTTGTATTTGTAAAATCGTGAATAAGATCTGTTAACAAATTATATCAGTGTTGAGTTTGCATTGAGGCACAGTAAGGAAAGAAGCGCTTTTGTAAAAGAGCTGGGTATAAAACTCTGTGCTCAAATTTCCCACAATGTGTGTGATGCTGAAGCAAGAATTTTGGACCCTGTCTCTGCTCTTGAATCTGATTGGACAACGATAATCCAATCACAAGGCGGGTTCCAATAGGAGTTCATCTTGTTATCGAGATAACCAGATATTTTCCAACGCAATTTCCGATCTTTCGTGCTGGAGTCGGTGGAGTCCCACGCCCATCCGAGCTTGAACTCCCACTTACCTGAAGTTGCCTGAGCAGATCTGCACAACGCTGGATGTCCAAAATACTTTCATTTTTTCATTTCATTTTAAATGATGCCTGCCAGATATAAACAGTGTTCATGTCCATGGTTTACGGATATTTATCAAACAGATGATAAAACAGTCTCTGTATTTCTAGGTTTCATCTGGGCAGAGATCAAGCAAATGTGGGACGGTGGTTTCCAAGACTATGTCCATGACTGGTGGAACCTGATGGACTTTGTCATGAACTCTCTGTACCTGGCAACCATCTCTCTGAAGATTGTAGCCTACACTAAGGTAACCGATTATCTGTAAGTAGCAGTGGAATCCTGAGGTGTGGCGCGTGTTCTCACTTCATCCGTTCCTTACCCCCCCCCCCCTTTCAGTACAGTGGCAGTAAACCCAGGAACCAGTGGGAAATGTGGCACCCAACACTAGTAGCTGAGGCGGTGTTTGCCATAGCAAACATTTTCAGTTCTTTGCGCCTGATCTCGCTGTTCACGGCCAACTCTCACCTGGGGCCACTGCAGATCTCTCTTGGGCGGATGCTGCTGGACATCCTGAAGTTCCTCTTCATCTACTGTCTGGTAAACACACAAAATGTTTGCACGCATTGCGGGGACATTACCATGTAGTGTGGGACAGTAAATATGACAGAAACACATAGATTTCCTTAAATACATGCACACACACGTACTGTCTTTCTCCAGGTCCTATTGGCGTTTGCTAATGGGCTCAACCAGCTGTACTTTTACTATGAGACCAAGGATGCAGACAAGGAAAAATGCAAGGGCATCCGGTGTGTGGAGCAGAATAACGCTTTCTCCACGTGAGTTCGCATGAATCTGATGTGTGATCTCGTGAAATTGAGTGGCAGAGAGAGTTGTGTGTCTGTGCGTACTGGTGTTGCTGGTTACAAAGAGTGTGAAAAACTCACTAAGAAAAAGTTTTCAGTTGCTAAGAGAGACTGACGTTCAGGCAGAATTTCCCGAACACAAGGAGAAATTGGAATTTTTTGTCCGTCTTTGTGAAAAAAAATGTTCTTTCAAAGAGGTCGATACATGATGTATATCTTAGTAACGTGCACCTTTCCCTTGCAGGTTATTTGAGACCCTGCAGTCTCTCTTCTGGTCAATCTTTGGCCTGATCAGCCTGTATGTGACCAACGTGGATGCGGACCACCAGTTCACCGAGTTCGTCGGCGCCACCATGTTCGGCACCTACAACATCATTTCTCTGGTGGTGCTCCTCAACATGCTCATCGCCATGATGAACAACTCCTACCAGCACATCGCTGTGAGCACAGAAACGGACACACTGCAAACGCAAAAAGCCACGTGTCTGGGTGCAAGGAATGGATGATGCATTACATATGTGTTTTTGTTTTTGTGCCCCGATCTCGATTCCAGGATCACGCAGACATCGAGTGGAAGTTCGCCAGGACAAAGCTGTGGATGAGCTACTTTGAAGAAGGGGGCACCCTGCCGGCCCCATTCAACATCATCCCCAGCCCCAAATCATTCTGGTACCTCATGTGTTGGATTAAGAGGCAAGTGTGCCAGAGGACAAACTCCAAGCGCCACGAAACCTTTGGAGCTCTCGGAGTAAGTCGGACGCCAAACACTTAAAGACACGATTATATGAGTTTCATGGTGACAGAAAAGAGAAGGTCTGGTTTATTTGGACGAGACGACTTCTTTTTTTAATTAAAAGTTCCACAGTATATTTATGATCCAAGTTTGAAGAATTGCCATTATTTTTTTCAACCAGATGCAAATGACTGACTTTTCTTCATACTGCAGCATAATTTGCTCTTTTTTGTTTGAAAATTCATTTGGTGAAATCAGTGGATGTTATCTTTTATGTTATTAAACTAAATATATTTGGTCATGGGTTGATAGTGAGATAAAACAGGGAAATTTTATGACGACACCTTGGGCGTTTTTCACAGTTATCTGACATTTTATAGACAAAACGATGAAGCGGTTACCAGAGAAAACAACAGAGATGAATCTGTAATGAAAATAATCATTAGTTGCAGCCATAGAGCATGGAATCCATTTTTTCCAGATGATAGAGTTCATATTTTAAGAACAAAACTTACTGTTGAAACTCTAAGGGGCCATGTGTTGTGTGAGCACACAGACTGCAAAGTTTTGTAAAGAAAAACAGAATGTCTTTTCTTTTGTGTTTTTTTTTTATTTTTCCTCTCTTCCCCAACTCTCATTCAACTCATTCTGTTTTACATCTGATGTCTGTCCAGAAGCGAGCAGCAGAAAATCTGAGGATAAACCATCAGTATCAGGTAAATGTGGTGCAATATTACCATCCTCCGTTTGTGTGCATATGTGTGACTGATAACACATTTTGTCCTTAAACAGCCTTTCTCCACTTTAAATTTTAAACCATCAATAGAATGCATATCCTCCACTCCTGCAAGACACCTTCATATTAGTACTAGAAGATGTTATTGTGTTTAATGGTTTCTTTGGGGGGGGGGTGACATTGTAGGAGGTGCTGAGGAACTTGGTGAAACGTTATGTGGCCGCCATGATCAGGGATGCCAAAACAGAGGAAGGCCTAACTGAGGAGAACTTCAAGGTAGGCTCAGGCTTTACAGGGAAAGAGAAAGACTTGAAGCCGCTATAATCGATATTTCTATATCTGCATCAGCTCAACTGACTGCATGGATTCAAAGGGGTCGTTCACTGTGACAAATCCACACAGAATGAGCAACCAACTCCACAGTCAGACCGTTGCTTTGTAGCATCTTTCAGTGCATGGTTTTGTTTTGGTTACAGTTACATTTTACAAACACCAAACACAAAATATTAAATCATCCATCATTTAGCAGCATAGACTCTTGGCTTCTTAAAGTATATTGTATGTTATTTGTCAGCTGTGATTTGCATCTTCCAAGACATAAAAAAGAGCCGTGTAAAAATGTTCAGTCATTATTTTTATGAAAATAATAATTCCTGAATCATACTTAATCAATTTGTTATTGACTGAGTTGAAATTTAATCAGTAGTCTGTGGTTACTGTGTAGATACCAACAACTGAGAAAGATGGGACTAATGGTTTTGCTATGGGAGTTCACTCTTTGCTTTGCTCTCTCAGGAGCTGAAACAAGATATATCCAGTTTCCGTTACGAGGTGATGGGCATGATGAAGACAGGGAAGCCTGCTCTGCAGGGGGCAAAGGCCAGTGGCAGCTCGGGGGAGTCCAGCCTTGCTTACCCCAACTCCTCGCTCAAGGTTCCTCCCTGCCCACAGAGCAGCCAGGTGAAAAGCAAGCTCAACAGATTCAAGATCACGACATCCATCCTCAAGCAGGGCAGTTCTACGGCCTCGCCCCGGCCGCCTGAGGCCTCCAACGGTCTACCCAATGGACTCCTGCCCCTGGTCTCCGATGAAAGCCCCTGTGAAAAGTCAAACCAGAGGAAAAACTTCCCCAAAGATATTACTGACTTTGGCTTGTTCCAGAAACGTCACTGGGGCGGCAACGAAGCCGCATCGGGTGCGGGAGAGATTTCAAGAAAGATGTACTCTTTATCGGAGGAAGCAGGCGAGTCTGCGGGCTCAGACGCAGAGGAGCAGGACGAAGAGCACACGGCTGGAGGTAAGGACAAGAAAGCTCTCTCACAGGGAGAGAAGGCGGAAGAAGCCGCCGTGACTGAGGCAGCGAAGGAGGACAGCGAGGTCTCAAATACCAGCTGCAGCTTGGAGGAAGACGGGGGGAAAGAAACCGAGGAAAAGGACAATGAGAGCTTATCCTGCACTGACCCAGTAACGGATGGATGTTTGACAGAGACGTGCAGAGACGAAGCTTAGGACATGGCGACGGGCAGAGACAAAAACTACAGGCCACGTAATGCTGGACTAAGGAGGTGAAGGACAATCAATGTGAGAGGTTCAAGCGAGGAATGCTGTTTTAGAAATGAATGCGTCTTTGTTTTGCAGAGTCTAGCTTTTCCAGTAATTACGAAAAACTAATGATCAGCTTTGATCTTTGGAGACTCAGGGAGGCCTTTGGTTTAAGAGTTTTAAAATGCAGTTATATTAGCAGTGAAGATGCAGCAAAGGTAAATGGAGCTCTGTGAGAGCATCGCAAGGAATATAGATTTTAGGATATTGTCATTTCATCTTATCTCTTCCCTACAGATGATTAGAAAGTAATTATTTCCTGAAACTGATCATTTCCTCTTTTTTTAATCTCCTCTCCCTCCCTTGCCCTTATCTGACATGTGCCCTTCTTTACAACTTATCCATCATTCATACTCTCTCGTTTATCAATCTCTCTCTCTCTACCTCTTTTCTTTTCCTGTTTATCTCTACACCGCTTTACCCCTGCTCCCCATCCTTATATCAGTAGAGCAATAGATGTGTTTTCTGTTTTAGACCCAACTCTCTGCCTTATTCTGTCTGTTTCTGCACTTTACACACTGTACACTGACATACAGTATTCGAAAAAGACGTGTCAAGCTCTGATCATGCAACAACAACTTAATGTCAATGTTTTTTCTATGCAAAAACCTGGGATTGTGATTCTCATCATTCTGACGAAGGCGATCGTATATTTCCCGGTGACAAGTATTCTCATGTGTAGGGTTAGAGTGTGGCCAACTGCCACTAAAAGAATAATGGGAGATTTACAATATGAACGCAGCCTATCAACTATTTAAAGCACCACATTATTCATGTTTTATCACTCTTACAAAAAATGAACTTGTTATTTTGAAAAGATTTGCTGTTTTGAAAAGGTACCCTTAGATGTCATGTTAATTTGTATGAATGATGTTATAGAGATTAAAACATAGATTAGAAATAAACATAAAAATACACTTTATGCAGCTTTTTTCTTTGGTTGAATGCAGATTACAGAAAGATAAAAACGACAGCACTCAAGCACTATGATGGTGTCACGATAGGAAAACACAGTTTGGACAATTTTACTTTTTGCTGACAATAATTTACTTTAGATAGATAGAAGTGTTTAGACAAAAGTTTGTTTAACAGTGATGATGTTTTCTAAGGCTTTTGTGTTCTTTCATCAATTCCTTCATTAAGGCTCATTGATTCCAAAGAAAACCTTTGAGCAATTCAAAAGAAAAACATCCAGTATTTGGTTTGGATCAAAAGATTTTTAGGAAAAAATTGCCCCCTTTTCTTTGCTTTGGATTAAATCTGTTATCAAAGACACGTTCATGTCCTTAAAAAGAGTTCAGAGCCATGGATGCATAATAACAGTACCAGGACTGGATCAACAGGTTGTGTTATTCCATTAGTCTGCCACTGAAGATTTAAGTTTTCATACGAGGATTGTTAATGGGTTAATTGTTGACATGTAGCTTTCACATTTATGTGCATGTGTCGAGCAGACAATCTCTCCGACATTTTCTGAAAAAGGAATCATCCAGAATTGTTCATTTACTCGGTTTAATCGTATTTAAAGGACTGAGGTTTTGCTTCCTTCCTGAGGTTCCAAAATAAAAGCACATGCCCATTTGGATTGATGGTTCAGAGTTACTGGTTGATGGTTCTAGGTTATTAATTTGTGGTTTTGGAGAAGAAGAATGAGGTACAGTTCAGAGGAAGTTAGAAAACATGTGTTTTGATACAAGTGTCCTATTTTTGATGAAGTTTAAATCACATTCGAAATTTTCCACAGATGAATTACAGTTATTTCATTACGTTATATTCATCTGGGATTCTTACTCAAAGGAGCGGTGGCAGGAGATTGAAGCACAAGCCCCTGTAATTAATAATTATGACAGATGACTTTTTTGCTCCGTCTGAACTGATTTTTTCGTGCGTTTGTTTCTTTTGTTTTGCTGTTTTCCGTCACGTTCCTATTTGTGCCTCTCAGCGGCCTATAATCTCCATCAGCAAACAAGTGACCAAGCAAGTGAAAGAGAGATGAAATATTCAACAGATGATGACACTGTTCTGTGTGTGATCAAAAGGCTGCACTGAAATGCTCCTGGGGTTGTGATGGATCTTTGCGCTGCACTGAACCAGGCTGTCACAGATTCAGAAACACATGAATATAAATGCTCAAACTTGCAACATGCTCCCACTCATATTTTAGAAAGTAGAATGATGTTTTATTCAGTAATACTAGTATTATTTTACAAAACATTCATTATTAATTAAAAACATTGATATGTGACTTTAATTTACGACTGAACTGATTAGTTCTGAACCTCCGGATCTTACTTTAACACATAAACATTTAAATTCACAGAGCATGTGATGGATCAAAATGTGTTATTTGTTAAAAAAGCAAAACAAATCAGGATGAAATCAGATCCATGAATTCGTGATCATGGTGAGCTGATAAGATATTACTGATTTCTCAATAATTTTGTTGTTCTCTTTACATTTAAAGGAATTCTGTGTTCTTAACCCTACTGTCCTATTTAATAGGAGCCGTATAATTCAAAATTTAGAAAAAGCTGAACTAAAAAAAGAGGAAACTTTGCTCACACACACACACACAAACATGCACACAGTTGGTACAGTCACCAAACTTGAGTTCAACCAAACATGACGTATGTCTGTAGAAGCTGAGAGTCATACACACCAGCTTCACAATTCCAAACAGATCTATTATATTAAAGTGTATGACATGGAGACTTGCTGCACACAAATACAGGCTCCGACTGTTTTGGGCTCAGAACACAGATCTCTTGTATAGATGCTGACTGGTAGATATTCACCAGCCCTTCACTAGAAACGTCCTCTTTTCCCATCTTTTACGTATGTCAATAATGCCACTTTGGAAACTTTGGTACGCCTCGGCGTCAGCGACAGCCGTGGCCAGAGGCGTTATGTTTTCAGGTTGTCCATCCGTCCTTGTCTTGTGAACACTATATCATAAGAGGCCCCACACATGACTGTACTGACAATTCTTTCCCACCAGGGGGAGATGACATTGCAGGATGGAGTCCCTCAGTTCTCCTTCCTCTCTGCCAGCATCTCTGCATGATCTGAGATCTGAGGTACCCACCTGCAAGCTGGAGGGGACTGTGGTGCAGTCCTGTGGGCAGCGATAAGATCGCACACAAGGTTCAGAACAATCTAAATACCTCTTAAAGGTTTGTCTTAGCGGATGGAAAGCTGACAGAACAGAGACAAATGAAAGGGAGGCCCTTTGTTTATGATTAAGTGTAATCAAAGTGATAATCCATCATGGACTGTAGATGTTTGTTTGTTTTGAGTCTGTGTATGTGTGCATGCACGTAGAGTATTTTTGCAAGGGAAGGGGGTGGGGTCTTAGAGGAGCCTGGAGCAGCAGGGGTGGAAGCAAAAGGAAATCAATAGCTGGATAGCTGGTGAGGTTTAAATAGCTTTAGATTGCAGACCTTTTTTTTAATTCTAAGATAGCATCATGGACAGGAAGCTGTCTCCAAAGGGAGGAGCCCCGTGGAGAGAAGGCTCAGCCTCCTCCATGCGTCTGCTCTCACTGACATCAGAGAGGTCACGTGAGCCAGCCATGAGATTACATTTAATCGTTCACAGAACGAAAACATGCTCACTTTATTCTCACCGACTATGCATTTATTATTTTTGAACCAGAAAAAATATCCCCGATCTCTGCCAAATGCATAAACATTTGATGTATAAGAAACTAAACACTCACCAATACCTGGCTATACTATTGTCACATTTATGGTGTTAGGTCTTACTTCAAGGAAGTGACATCCCTGAGAGAGCCCTGACCTTCACACCACCGGTTTACAAGCATACGTGTTCATGTTCACAAGTCAAGACTGTGCATGACGACGTCCGGAAGAGCCTGTTTTCATGCCGATTCTTCTCCCTTTGAACCTGTATCAGATCGGGCTTCTGCCCGGGAGACGGAGACATGCTGTAGGGAAAAAAAAAAAAGTTGGAGCCGGGGGAAAGTGCTGAGCTGATGAGCGGTGAACATGACAGCGGGGAGGATGAAGGGGAAAAGAGGAGCTGCAGCACAAACGGGAATTCTGGGGAGGAAAGGCTGCTGGAAATGATGAATCCACATCATGAGAGTAATGGGGAGGAGAGCGGTATCCCAGAGGACGGATGATTAAAAAGAAATAAAAAGATTCAGTCAGGCTTTCTGTCAAGCAACATGTAACCCTATCATCTACAAAGATTCATCATCATGGGTCTTTGGGTTTGAGTAACAGCCCTGTTTTCTGGTGCATTAAAAACATGTAACTCAATTTTATATACATATTTTACTGTCAAATGTCATAAGGACATATATTAGAGCTGGGCTTACTGCCTGTGTACACAAATGTGAAGTAGAGAGACTCTTTTATTAGTTGCTATATCTCTGTATTCCTTGAAGTCAATTTAAGTCTCCCTTTTTGGACATCTTTCAGTTGTTATATGTGAAGTGTCATGTTCCTCTCAAAATACTCCACCGGTCTTAGATGAATGGGTCAAAACATCCATATGACATAGCAGTCTGGTTTACTTTTGCAGGACAGTCCCCTGCTGGAAAACAAACTGTCATTGCATAGTTTAGAGAACTGTCCTGTTGGAGTTGCAGGGTTTCTTTGGTGCTCTGGGATGTGATGGTGGTGAAAACTTTCATGAGAAATTCATGTGAAACAGGGTGAAGGAGGGAGGTGGAGAGGACAATAGGTCTGTGCTCAAGTCAGAGCTGGAGGGAGGATTCTGACCAGAAAAAGAGGGTGTGTGTGGGTGAGAGCAGGACGTAATGGTATGGAAAAGACAGTGAGGAAGTTAAAAAAAAAAAAAAAAGGAGTGGGTGGGTACGGGTGTATGTGTAAGAGAAAGAGAAAGAGAGAGAGAGAGGGAGAGAGAGAGGGAGACTTGTTGGTATAAAAGCTCCCTCTCTCACTCACACTCCCATATCTCCTGTGTATTTTTTGGGGGGTACTAGGTTGTGTGTGCGTGCGAGTGTGTGTGTTGCTGTGAGTGTGTTTTTGCCCTTTGCTGTACAGAGGACTGATAACTCCCCCACCACCCCCAGGATGCATCAGCTGCTGGTGGTGACCTTTGTGCTGATGGCACTCTGCTGTCTAGGCAGCGTGGATTCTTCAGCCTACGACAAGATAGTAAGCCACAGTCGCATACGGGCCAGGAACGAAGGGTAAGGAGATGGGACATGGGTGACAAGGGGCAGACATAGTGTGAGAGGGGAGGGAGAGATGATGCAAATTTAAAGAGCAGAGTAACAGTTATTGGCTCTTTTTCAACTTTAAATTTGGCAGATAACTGGTCATATTTGCATTTGTCGGCAGATATAAGAACATAAATTCCATGATTACTGACAAGCTGAGAGATATGTGAAGTGCTATACTTTAAGGGGGTTTTAAAACACGCAGAGCAGCAGATCATGATTTGATAATAAGGTCAGCCACATTGATGAAAATATCGATTCAAACCATGACGGAAAATTCAATACCGTCTCTCACATTCATTATCTTCTCAACTTTTAATATATGTGCCCAATTTAGTGTTTGAAATTTGTTTCTGGATCGAACTTTTTCATTTAAGTTTCAGAAAGTTATCTCTCATTGCTTTCTGAATAAACTTATATTAAGGAATTGTGATTAAATAAAATAAGGCTGCAGAGTTTAAGCTTCAAACTACTGGTTACTCACACAAAGAGAAAGTAGTCATTGTTAAGGAGCAGTGCTCATAAGCCTTGGCATGTATGAATGACATTTTTTAATTACCTGTGGGCACCCCTCCCTGTTTCCTACTGTCACTCAACAACTCTCACCTCCTCTCATCTCATCGTCCTTTCTTCTCCACCTTACCTGTCTATCTCCCCTCCCCACGTCCCGCCTTCCTCCTCCCTCTGCCTCTCACTTTCTCCTCCCACCCTCTCAGACCCAATGTGTGCGCTCTGCAGCAGGTCCTGGGGACCAAGAAGAAGTACTTCAGCACATGTAGGAACTGGTACAAAGGCTCCATCTGTGGCAAGAAGGCGTAAGTCTTTACCGAAAGGTCTGAATGGATGAAACTAAGTGTTTTTTCCTTTTCCTATTTTTATATAACCCAACTGTGTAAACCGCCCCCAGCATCCTCACATCCTGTGCATTATTAACAAAATTAAAGAAGAAATTAAAAATTACGGATGATTTTTGATAGAGGTAGTAAATAAGATTGTAGTATATTTATCCAGTTTAGGTGTTCAAACTAAATGATGCCGTGTTTCAGAATTTTCTCCTTAGTCAGACAAACATCAATTACTTGAAGTTTCATTATATGTGGATGGATCGGACCCTTTGCACTAATATCCTGACCTGTTACCCACTCATCATTTTTACTCTGGTGCCAACAGCAGAGGTCATCTCTGTATGACTCCAGCTGTGTGGACCCTCGGGCTCTTTTCGTCTCAAGTTGCCTGAACATGTAGCTTCCCACTCTGCTCTCAGGGATCTTCACCAAAAAAGCCGCAGGTTTCATGATGATGGTGATAATGATCGAATATTTAAATTTTCAACATTTATAATGTGTCTTTTTTTTTTTTTTAATGATTTTTTAGAGATTTCTTACACAAGGAAAGAGAGAGGACCAGAGCTATAGTATATCATGTATATCATTTTTGTTTTCATAGAGCTTTAGCCTCAATTTACACTATACATATATAGTTTAAATTATACATACACATATATATACATACATACATACACATATGTACATACATATATATATACACACACACACATATATTTATATATATATTATATATATATATATATATATATATATATATATATATATATATATATATATATATATATAATATATATTTTTATATATATATAAAATATATATTTTATATATATATATAATATATTTTTTTAATTAATTAATTTTTTAAATTTTTATTTATATATATATATATATATATATATATTTACACAGTATATTCACACAGTGTAACTCTCATTGTGCTCATCCACCCATCCCCTCCTTACGAGACAGGGCATGCTGGGCCTCGGATCGTTTGCACTCTATTGTAGGCCTGCTAATGGTGTAAACTCTGCTCACCAGTGATTGATGCCCCACTTATCCTGTGACATGTTTCAGGGGCTCGGGAAAAATTCTGTCCATATGCTTCTGTTGTTCATATGTGTGCAGTTGGGCAAAACAGAGGACATACCGCAGCTCCAGTTTCAACGGATTTGGGGTCCCAGGAGGGATAGCGGGTACCTGACATATGCTGCATGTTTGTACATGCAGAATTTGTGTATATATGTGTGGTTTGAGATTATGTTACTCTATATTTTTTCGGAAACTGTCCTTCTTTGAGTGAGACTGCTGCTAAGATCATTTCAATGGTGCTGGTTCAAGTGGAGCTTTGTGTCCCACAGTGGGATTGATGGCTTTTTCAGAATTCAGTGATAAACTATAAAAAAAGAGTTTTGGCTGGTTTAAAAATGCCAGATTTCAAAATCTCAAAATGCCAAAATGTTGGAATACCATAAAAGAGTGAAAAGTAAACTGTATAAGTGGTTTTAGACCTTTTTAGGTTTATGCCAGTGGGCAAGTTGCTGTTGGATGTTAGTCTGTATATTTTCCTATGATGTGATGTGCAGATGAGTAGATGTTGGGGGAAAAATATACAGAATATAGCCTCTGATGTGCTGGTGGAGTGTAAGGCTCAGCTGGAGCTGTTCTGCCTCTTAAGTGACTGAGGTTTTGTGCCAGATTGAAAAGAAAAAGCACACTCTTTTTCACTTACTCTCAATAGCCCACTCACACAAACTCATAAAAGAACACACGTGCAGACACAAACACACACAAACCTTCTCTTCACAGTGCAATCAGCTGTAACACCTGCTGCCCTGTTAGGAATTGCATGGGAAATAAGGAGATGAGAGTGAGAATGGATAAAGGAGTGATTCAATACCAACATGGTACAATAGACTACTCTGAGATAACACTACATGAAACCAGTCAGCAATACCTAAAAAAAAAAGACATAATAATTTCAGTTAACATAATATGAGGGTACACAGGAGGAAGGTAATGAGGGTTTCTAATTGTTTCTGTTTCTTTGGCTGCTGAGATACGCTAAAGATGAACAAGTCATCACTAACAAATTCTGTTTTTTCTGTCTTCTGTGTCAGGCACATTGAACAGGCTTAAAGAAGTTTATTAAGTTAGACTAAAAGTGATTAAAGTTAGGTTTGAAAATAAAACTTCTTTTCACCCAAAAGATGTGAAAGAAACAAAAGGACAAAAAAAAGAAATAATCTCAAGGGTAAATTGTTTGTAAAGAAAACAAAAAACTGAATTCTACATTGAACTATTTTCACGTTAAGCATGCAATATATGTAAATCAATCAAATATACTATATGGGTATTCAAATTTTCATTTTGTGCAGGAACTCAAAGAGAGTACCTTTGAACCGCATCAAAATGAGTGAAATAATAAGGCAAAGAAAAATCACCAAAAATGGACAAAACATACGCGAAGCCAGAAAAATCTCGCCTCCCTCCGTCTGTGGTTACAGTGAGGACATTGTTCGGCAGCAGTGGAGGAAATCCACCCAGATGTGGTTATGTCTGGGTTGGATGTAGTGCTGATGAAAGATTAAGAAAAGGAGGTTTGAGTACAGTATGGCCTTTTGGTAGTTCCAGTGTTTGCTGCAGAGCGGTGTGAACAAGCCAATATTTGGAGTTTGCGGAGTGCAGCATTTTAAGTAATATCTGAACTGAATCTCTTAGAAACCGCTGCTACAAAAAACAAAATTGTGTTCATGTGAAGCCAACCTGCTCTAAATTCCACTAATTATCTACTCTGGAGTTAAATGATACCACTGGGATTTCCTAATGCCTTAATTTCCACAAAGTGCTGCTGGAGGTTCAGGCGGAAGCAATTTTCTGTGTGTTGTCATGTGCTGTAGGAGACACACACAACATACAGGGAGCAGAGGACACATGCTTAAAATCAGGTTTAGTTGCTGCTACAATAATAATAATACCATAATAATGGCAGATAAGAATTAAATCTACAGTATTCGCCATGTATAAAACAGAGAAATGGTGTTCAACAGTTTTGAGGAGGCGCTGAGAGGAAAAGAAAAAAAAAAACTTGATGGAGTCACAAGGGAGACGGATGATTTTTACATTACATAACATGAAAAAAAACAGTAATGTTTTTATCTGATGCCAGACGATGCAACTCGTAATTCTGTGTGAGTGCACAGTATGTGTGGTTGTACGCTCATGCCCTGTGTTTGCACATCTGCTCATCTGGAAGCCACATTGAACTGGCTCTTGCAATGACACTGCCAGAGCCCTGGTTGCGGTGCGTCAGCCAGCTCTGCTTCTGGTCTTTGCTTCATCCATTATCCTTTCAGAGCGTAGCTGGAGAGCGGTGACTTCATCCTTCATACTTCTGACAGCCAGCATGGATATGTATTTTACATCATATCAATTAGTGTCAAATCATAGATTGGTTGCACAAATTCACAACGTTTGGTATCAACACGCACATAGATTTACTAAAACTTCTGAATTTAGGGAGTTGATAGAAGAAAATGAGTGATGTTGTGTTTATTGAAATATGTTTGCAGTGTGTATTTGAAGTGGGCTATGAAGGGAGTAATTTGCTCTTGCATAACATATTACTACTGTTCATTTCTGAAAGGGAGGCAAAAAGTTATTTGTTTTGGATGTGAATTCCGTAGAGAAAGCACAGAGGTCCTATAGAAAACATGATATTTCCAAGGGAAAACAGAAGGCAGGAAACTTTAAAACTCTGCCCCAAATGCGGGGAATGTGTAATAAGCTCCGAGCATACCTCTCAAAGCAAAGCTCTTAGGCAAACCCAGAGAAAGCTCCAACTGGAGCCTATGAATGGCTTCAGGTTAAGCCCCAATTAGATTTATTCCAGCATTCTGGGACTCCGTGGCTCCTTGCCCAGCGGATCATTGTTTGGCATCCAATGTCGACTCACTGCTAGTTCGTTTGCATCCTGGAGGATGTTGAAAGACATGTTAACTTGGGATGAATACCAAACAAATGTCTGCTTATAGTTTTGGGGTTTTTTTGTCAGTAACAAGAAGCTTGAAAAACACAGTTTAGTCTAGATTTTACAGAACTTTGACTTGTGGCTCATAGTGTCAGTCCTCTCACATCCTATTCTGTCATTAATAACACAGCATTAAAGTTTTGCTTGGTTTACTGTAAACCACGCGGCTGCTTGAGGAGGGTCAGCTGTGCAGCTCCCATGGTCTGCTTAGTGTTAGCAGCTCCTCTGAGCTTCCTCCTTTGAGCTCTGTTTTCACTAATTTTCAAAAGCTGCCCCCCCCCCCCGAAAAAATCCAGATCTTTTAAATGGACACAGGTAGTCGACTGTACAGTGTTTCAAGATTTTGTTTTTCTTGGAAAGTTCCTTGGTAATTAGATTATTGGCCAAGAGAAACTGTGGGAAGGCAGCAGACACCCTCGTCTGGTTTTCGTGTTAACATTCTACAGTATCTAGATGCATATAAAGTATATACTGTAAAGCTCTGATTTCCTAAGCAATGTGGTGGCTGTGAGTTTCCATAAAATTTCTAGACTATGCTGCTGAGTTTTACTAAAGTTGCTCCTACATGACTGTGACCCTGTATCCTTTAAAAAAAAAAAAAAATAGATTTTTGTTCTTTCTTTTTTTTCATTGACTGGGTTTATTGCAGTTGCATGAGATACTGGAAATTATATTGGCTGGCTCACATGAGGCAATTGTCTTGGGTTAGTCTTTTCTTCCTGAGTCCTGTCAAACCTCATTTCTGTGATCGGCCCTCACGGAATCAATTCACACGTTGACTTGACTTGCTTGCTACTTTGGATGTTTTCCTACACTGTCAGTTCTTCTGCTCTGGCTTTCAAATGTGCTTCGCCCAATGAGTGATTTGTAGTTTGGTGAGAAAGGTCCCCCCCGCTCTCTCTCGTCTCACGTGTCTTTTTCGACTCTCAGTCCACTTGCCAGTCTCTCCCATCATAGCTCCAGAGGTTTTTGGGTTTCTTTTTTCTTCTTCTCAGCTGTCTGTTCTGCTTAGTTGACCTTAGTTGAACTTCTTTTGTTTTCTCAACATGGATTACATTTAAACTGCATCTTGCTCTGTTTTCCTTCTTTTTTATTTTTGCCGGTGCAAAAACAGTGATTCGTGAAATGGGACTGCACAGCACTCTGGCTGCATGTACTCCAACACCATAGAAATCATTCTTTTTCTTTACATTTTGCATCTGTGAATGAATTGATGTTTTTCATGATCCGGATGAATTTAATAAAACCCTGACATGTCACACATGAATGTGCTTTTTTTGGCAGCATTGTTGTATATGAGTGCTGTCCTGGGTACATGAAGCTGGAGGGCACTAGAGGATGCCCCGCAGGTAGGTGGCCCAAACCACATCTGGTCTAATAACGTTTCTTGTAGCAATCATCCCATGTGGGGGTTAATTCAAAGTCAAAATTTTTGTTAATTGTTACCATAGACTAGTCTGTTTCTGAGCATGAATAATCCCCCCCCCCCAGTGGCTCCCATTGACAATGTGTATGGCACACTGGGGCTCGTAAAGGCCACGACCACGCAGCAATTCGCCGACATTTCCAAGCTGAGAGAGGAAATTGAAGGCAGAGGCTCCTACACCATGTTTGCACCTAGCAATGATGCCTGGGATCAGCTTGACTCTGTGAGTAAAATGGATGTTGAAAACCTTTTCTACTGGATCACAAAACAATACATTTCTCACTCGGATAGTGCGCTAACGTCGTGATTTCCACAGAATATACGGTCTGCACTGGTGAGCAACGTGAACATCGAGCTGTACAATGCTCTTCACTTCCACATGTTGAACCGCCGACTCTTGACCAAAGACATGAAGAACGGCATGACTGAAAAATCCATGTACAATGACCTGGGGCTTTACATCAACCACTACCCAAATGGGGTCAGCTTGTCCACATCGTTAAAAAATTAAACAAGATTGTATGAATGCATGTCGGAATAATCTTTATAAATGGCTTCTAACCCCATCGTTTGTCTTGGCTTAATGTAAAATGTCCTCTCTGTGAAGATTGTAACAGTGAACTGTGCCAGGATCATCCACGGTAACCAGGTAGCGACAAACGGTGTGGTCCATGTGATTGATCGGGTCATCAGCGCCGTTGGAAGCACCATCAAGGATGCCCTGGATGTCAACGACGAGCTCTCCTCATTCAGTGTAGGCAAAATGCACCACACTCCAAAAACACCGGGCTTTGAAGCATCACGTTTGACTAATGGAAATGGAGAGAAAAGTGTAGAGAGAAGAAATAGTATCAAAAACAGTGTCAGCTGGAATGTTTCTGGCAAAAGCTTTGCTCCGGATGTGTGAGACACACTGTCCTGTCTTGTTTCCCAGGCTGCAGCTTTGGCTTCTGGCATGATGGACAAGCTCGACAAGGCTGGCCACTATACTCTCTTCGCTCCCACTAATGAAGCCTTTGACAAATTGAGCCCAGGCTACCTGGAGCGTATCATGGGTGACAAGACTATTATTGCAGGTATACTGGACATTTGATACACTAATGATGACATAAACTTCTAGGATACTATCCTTTCTTTAATTAGGAGAGCATTTCAAGGGAAGCTTTCCAAGGGAAGACAATGTCAGTCAGGTGGGGGATCAATCCAGCAAATCGGTCCAGACTGAAATATCTCAACGATTATTTATCGATTGCCATGAAATTTTCTTCAGATATTCACGGTCCCCAGAGGATGAATCCCACAGACTTTGGTGATCCCTTGGCTCCCATTACACTACCAGCAGACATTCATAGTTAACAGATGATGTTGCCTTATAAATGTAGGGACCCCATGACTTTACTCTTAGAGCCATTATAAGGTTGAAACTTGACTGTAAGTAAAATATCACAAGTTTTGAATGGACTGCCACAAAATTTGTTGCAGACATTCAGGTTTAAATTTCTTTTTTTCCAATACTCTTGTTTATGACAAATACCTGCAAAACTAATGATATTTGCATCACCTGTAGTACATGTTTAGTGCTGAATAGCAAATATAAGCACACTAAAACCAAATCCTGATGGTGATCATGGTAAACATCAACATGTTACCATTGTCATTTTGTGTTATTATCCTTACATTAGCATTTGGATTATCTAAGTACAGAGCAGATTTTTAGCCTGGTTGTTTTGATCATTTAATATCTACTATTAATTTGACCTGATGTGGATTTAAATCAAGCTAATAGGTTAATGTCAAACTGAAACTTAACCACTGACACCACCTTCCAAACCCACTCCGTAAACTTCCTACAAAAAGCATGGCTAAACTGAGATACATATCGCATTTTCAGGAATAGAGAGGTAGCCACCCACTGACACGTAAAGTAAGGCCAAAAAAACCACACAGGGAAAGCAGGAAACTAATTTCTCCACAGTGGCAGCTTATCTGCTTATTTGCTGAGTAGCTGGCCGGCTAGGAATGTCGATTAACATGAAGTCGGTCTGCAGTGTCCTCGGTGAGCAGCTCCCTCTGGGAACACAATGTAACCACAGATACATTCTCAGACTCTTTGGCAAACAGGCTGTACTGACCAACCTTGTTAGAAGAGCCACCAAAGTAAAGATGATATGGAGCCTTGTGCCTCATTTCTACGAGAGAATATTTGGGCCACAGAGTCATTTGGCCTGCAGTGCGACAATGATTGCATTTGAATTTTTGTGGCCTTGGAAAGTTTTTCCAGCTTGTAATTGCAGGGACTTTGCTTGCCCAGTTTGACAGTTGGACTCAGCCAGAGGTGTAATCCCATATCAAAATGTTGACAGAATTGCCTAAGTATTCATAAAAGAATGGAAAGAATAAATGCGTGTCAGTGTGCGTGTTAAGGGATAATGAGCGCAACTGTATTCCTTGGAGTGCGTCGCCAAATTTACAAAAATAACTACAGGCATTTCACAAAGTTTATAAATTGGAAATCTCCGCATCTCTCTCTCACAACCTCGCCACTGTTTTTTTTACCCCATCAGCCCTGGTGAACTACCACCTGTTGAACAGTGTTCAATGTTCGGAGGCAATCATGGCAGGATCAGTGTACGAGACCGCAGAGGGCAGCACCATAGAGATCGGCTGCGATGGCGACAGCCTGACAGTCAACGGCATCAAGATGGTGCTGAAGAAGGACATCGTCACCACCAACGGCGTCATCCACCTCATCGACCAGGTGCTCGTCCCTGACTCAGGTAAAACACACTGTGAATTCTGATCCCTCAGCAGAGGCTGACACTTGTTCATTCGCTTGGCCAAATCATTTTTCCGTGATCGCCGGCACGGCATGTTTATGTGATTCACATCAGCCAAGGAAGTGATGGAGCTGATAGGAGATTCCCAGAGCACTTTCAGCGACATGGTGTCCGAACTGGGCTTGGCCGCTGCGATGCGTCCGCCGACAGAGTACACGCTTCTCGCCCCTCTCAACACTGCCTTCACCAGTGAGTTGGTCTCCAAACAAGTTTTAACAGACACCAAAGGGCCATAGTGTTTTTTTTTTTAGTGAAGTGACCTTGAGCAACTCATTGAATTGCCTTGCACACAGTGTGTTGGAAAAGTTGCATTTTTGTGCTTCCAAAATATGCAGACTCCTTTCATACTTTTCATTACTTTTAACCTTTTTTTTTAAGGAGCACAGGAGAGAAATAATGAGATAATTTAAGAGAGCTGGCTTTTTATATTACCTGCATCATTTTTAATCTGTAAAACTTGTCTCTCTGTTTGTCAGATGAGGTGATGTCAAAGGACCAGAGCCTGCTGAGACTCATTTTGGAAAACCACATCTTGAAGCTGAAAGTCACACTGAGTGAGCTCTACAATGGACAACTGCTGGAAACGCTGGCTGGCAAACTGCTCAGAGTCTTCATTTATCGTACTGTGAGAGCTATATGTGTGTGGGCTGTGTGTGTTTCATACATCAGAGAGTCAAACGCAGTCGGTAAAGAACAGGGGGAAAAAAAGAGGTAACGTTAATACAGTGGAGGGAGTTGGTTTCCATATTGGAGGTCTGAAAGCCATTACCAGGCTTCTTACCAAGTGTTAACAAATTTTGCCGTCTTTCAAGTATAAAAAGTAACTATAAAACAGCTAATTAGTCCAGCTGTTGGCAGATGAGGTGTGTTTCTGCTCTGCTGGATCTGATATTTGACTCAGCTGGGTTTCTTTTCTTCACAGACTTGCATTCTACTTTTTGATTGATTGCAAAAGGGACAGTGAGACAGTCCCCCTCCCCTAAGCTAAATGCTTCCCAGACTTGGACAGGGACTTTTAGACCTGTAACTCTTCCCTCTAAATGTTCCCCTTTTTTTAGGCTGTGTGCATTGAAAATGCATGCATGGTGCGTGGCAGTAAGCAGGGAAGCAACGGGGCCCTCCATCTTATGAGGTCCCTCATCAAACCGGCCGAGAAGAGCCTCTACAATTTGCTGATTGCCGACGGACGGTTCAAGTAGGAACTACATCTTGTTTTATGTTATTTTTTAGCTGTACTTGTTTTTACATTGGCTATGAATTAAACCATATGTAATCATTCTTGCTCAGTCCAACGTACCTGGGTGTTTTGCAGCTAAAGCTTTACTTCTGGTCTGGTATAACCAGAAGTTCACGTAATGGCTAATGTTAGTGTACATTAGCCGTTGCCCTGTAACTGACATTACCGAGTCAGTTCACCGACTCTTCGATGCTACTTGCTCTCAGTCAGTTGTTGAATGGTGTCTTTAAAGCAAACGACAAGGAGAATCTCAGGAAATTAAGGAAAATTCATTGTGCCATTACCCCTTAATTGGCACTTGCAGCCACAGAACATTATTATTGCACTGGAGCTTTTTCGGTGATTTTCCACACTGTATTTGCAAAATTTGTTAGCATGCAACCTTTCTGTTTTTTAGGTTCCTAGCTATATTTGGGATAACAGGTCGTTCAGGGGAATGATGTGGGAAAAGTGAGAAATTGAGTTCTGGAATAAGTTGAACGGCAACTTCTCCAAAATAAAATTACCAAATGAAAGCAAATTAGTTGTCATGCCTTTTCATAAACATTTCAAATTTCCTCTGTAACAAATACTGGCAGAAACACAGGTTCATTCTGAGTAACTGAGGAAGCAGATGTGTGAATAACTAGGGACCACACAAGCACAGGATTCCCACACAAATCCCAAACTCAACTCCATCATGTCACATTCATTCCAAAACCATAATTCTCCATCTCAAATCAGCAACAGGTGGCCAGTTTCAGATCTAAATGTGATATATGTATAATCTGGCCTTGTCACTGTGCAATACTCATGCCTGTTATAGCTGGAGCTGTTCTCTTTCTGGTGGAAAAAAGCGTTGAAGGTGATTAAATTGATGACAGGACCATTAAAACTTATAATAATGATAATAATAATAGCAGATGTCAATGACTGTCATGTAAAAAAGAAATTCAGGGCGTAGTTTTTATTTTTTCTGCTTCTGCCATTTATGAATCATCAGAATTTTCATTTTCCAGGGATGCAAAAGTGTAAGATTTTGACCTGGAAATTACTCTTAGGCTTAGGCGTCGTTACACTTCATTACAGTGCTGTATATTCATTGGTTGACCTGATGACTTTCTTCTTTCTTTCTTTTTTTTTTAAATTTCATTTGAATAAATGTAGGATTTTCCTGTCACTGATGGAGGTCGCAGGTTTGACTGATCTGCTGAAGCAGGAAGGCTCCTACACCCTCTTTGCGCCGACCGACAGTGCCTTTGATGACCTCAGCGAGGAGGACTTTGCTCTGCTCAGAGGTGAACACTCCACTGAAATTAACTCATTTCCACTTCCCTTCATGTGTCTCCCTTTGAAAAAAAAAGGGGGGGGGTTGCTTTTTTCAAGCTAATCTGTCATGATCTAAAAGTTATATAATTCAGGGATAAGGAGACTCTCCTGCACGGTATGTGAACCATGTTTGTCCTTCGTTGTCATTGACAGGCGACATGAACGCTCTGAGGAACATTCTGCTGTACCACTTCAGCAATGGCATCTTCATCAATGGAGGATTAGAGGGAGGAGTTACCAATCTGATCAAAACCCTCCAGGGCAAAAACTTGCAAGTTTTGTCTGTACGTACAATCAGCCGTCATTTGAGTGTGTATTTGTGTCCTTGGAATGAAAGAGACGGGGAATATTTCCTGAATCTTTCTCATTGAACAATACATTGAGGGACATTGAGGGAAATGCCCATTTGTGCACCAATAGATGCATCAGCGCACGAGATTTCGATAAGTTATCAATTTGGCGTTTTTACTAAGATGTGCAACCATGACTATGTCTCAAAGACTAGTTATCTAGCAGCTACATTTAATGCGTGATTCCTGCCCACTTTAGATTGTGTGTGTGTGTGGGGGGGGCTTCTGGGTCCTTTAACAGCATACTTGTATTATGTAATCAAGTTTTAAATTACCACACATAAACACATGCACTCATTTTCACCACTTTTTTCATGGGACCCTAACCTGGTTTTTCCTCAACACTCCCAGTTAAACAATAGCATCAAACAGCCAGTGCTAATCTATTACTTGAAAGTTGGATATCTCTGGAGAACACCCAGGAGTAATATCATCTGGCTTCCTGTCATTTCCGCTGACAAGCAGTCTTGGTATTCAGCCACCACTCCCACTTCCTATTCTGATGCTCTCTACCTGCCTCCACCTCAGTTTTAGCCTCACTCTCTGTTCTACCATGATAATAGGTTATCCGCCAAGATCTCATCTAAGGCCCGCAGAGCTTCCTTAATGGATGCAGGGAAAGCTTGTTTGGGATAATGCTCTCACAGGAAAGCAGGGCTATTAAAGTCTCAGTCGGTCAAAACAAAACCAAGGGGCACAGATTCATGGTCATGTGTCATCGGGTTTTTTAAAAACTGGGCCGAGGCTGTAAGTGATGTGGCAGTTGAGTGGGTGAGGGGGAATGAGAGGAAGCGGAGGAAAATGTAAACCTATCCCTGAACTTACTCAACTTGTCCGCCCTCGGTCACATTCATGGAGACAATTAAATTGCAGGAAGTTAATCAGAAATGGAAATCCCAGATCTCACTTCCAACAATGGAGCTCGCTGCCTGTGGTTTCTATTAAGTCTGACAGATCCTCAGAAACCTCTCATGTCAAACCATCTTGAAAAAAATTGGGACTCTAGATGTCTGAAGGAGTATAAAAATTATGGTAACTGTCTCCGAGCATCAGGTTTTGTTTTTTTTCGGGCAGAAGTTAATTTGGCTCAGAAAACAAAACTCTACCTCACTGATACCATCGAAAAATAGATATGCCTTCCTCTATTCTTCTTGTTTTTTTTCCCAGGTAAACAACTCTATCCATGTCAACTCTGTGGGCATTCCAGACAGTGACCTGATGGCAACAAATGGTGTGATCCATATAGTGAAGAATGTTCTGTATCCCGGGGGTGAGAACCGCTTGTATTACCGTACATTCACACAATGTGCGCTCTGTGCTGCATTATGTTATGCTCTTTTGATGATGCATATTACTTGCAGACCTCCCCGTGGGCCGCCAGGACCTCCTGGTCCTCCTGAGGAAGCTGATTAAGTACATCCAGATAAAGGTAGAGAAAGTGAAAGCACTCACATGTGTGTGAATATGCACAACTCAAATTTTCTACCTTCAGCTTTGTTTGTTTTTTGCCGTACGGCTCCCATTCTGTAATTCTTTTTGTTCTTTAGTTTGTTTCCGGATTTTCTTATGCTGAGATCCCGCTCACTTTCATCAGTAAGTTTGAGTTTGCCATATAACTTCTGAATATCGCTGCCTCTGCAACAAGTTAAAACTATTTTTTTTTCTCACTTCACAGAGAAGACCTTCACGACTCATTACTTTGAAACAGGTAAGACCACAGTTATTAACCACATGACTCAAGGTTTAGAATTAGTTTTGCTCGGAGAATTAGAATTTTTGTTAGTGGTGACTGTGAAAAATACAGCTCCTTTCAAAACTAACTCATGTTCATTCTCCCTAAAACTGAGCATCTGATCTGAAGTGAAATCAAATCTGCAGCCACCTGCATATTACACCAAGGCATCTTCCCTGGTCCCTCGTCTTTGATCCTCTGATTACCCACTCGCACAATTACTCAAGTCCACTTGGATCTCTTGTCATATTTAATTCCCCCTTTTAAAGATGAGGTAATTAGGCTGTCAAAGCGTAACGGGGTCAGAGCCCGTATAGGACTCTTGGATGCTGTCCGGTCAGCCGGGCTCTAGTCCAGCACACTGCCACACGGATGGGAACATGCCTTGATGTATTAGATAACATAGGAGAGATTTAGTCCAATTCTTCAAAGGTGATTAGGCACAACTATAGGGCCGAAGGTCTGGGCCACAAGGAGATTAATTTCATAGGGGCTGCACTATAAATTTATGGAAATAATAAAGCTATCAAGATTTCTGTTTTCTAATACTATTTGTTTGGCATTGTGTTACTGCTGGAGATCTAAAAGTTCAGAAACTGTGTTGTGATACCATGAGACAAAAAGAATGTCATCTTGTTAAGGCAAACTAACAATTCTTTATATTGATATACTGTACACTAAATTAAATTGTCACAGGCTTAAATTGCAAGACATTGTAGTTCTGGTTGTTGTAGTTGGATCATCAGGAGTTTCAAAAGGAATCAAAAGGAATCAAATCTGTATATGAACAATAAAATACAAATGGTTGTAAAACCACGTAGAAACCATACACTCACTTTTTGCACGTATGTGCACACACCCATATAAATGTAAATACCATTGTACTATGATCTTTAAGCTTTAGATCAGGTGCAGGGATTTACCCAGTCTCTTGATAGTTTTGAGAAAAAAAAAGACGAGTCTGGCTGTGGTTACTGGACGAGGCCACATGTCCTGGGACCTCGGGCAAAAAGATCAGCCCCTTGATACATCTAAACATCTGTCAACTTTTATCTCTTTATGACTCATATAAATACTGTCACCCACAAAAAAAAATCAACACTCAGAAACAGTAAATAAAAAAGAACTAGAAGAATGTTCCTGGCCAAAGTTTCCATTGAGACCAAATCAAAGAAGGATTAGTGAGATTTTATAGAAATATCTGTCTCCAGATGGGGATTTATTGACTGGGTTCATATCGCGTTGAGAAAGATTTTTAAAAGGAATCGGTAACACGTCACATTTTCATTTTCCACCTCTGTGTCACTTTCTAACTGTTAGTCAAGATTCTTTAGACACCGAACCATAGAGAGCAGCTCATTGGACCACTTCACATACTGTACCTGCAGCCTGCCCCTTCACTCACAAGAGATTACCTGGGTGTTTTAGAGATAAAGTTTCTCTCTATCATTTTTAAGGGACGCTCACGTTACCTCCCCCTCTCCACTCCCTCTCCTTACTCCCTTTCCACAGTCCCCGATTTGACAAAGGTGATCAAAGTCACTGAAAACGCAAACGCATCAGTCACAAAGGTGACCAGGGTCATCGACGTGGAGCCGATCATCACCAAGGTGACAAGAGTCATCGAGACAGAGCCCACGGTCACCGAGGTGGTTGTCGAGGGGGAGCCAGTGATCACCAAGGTAACCAGGGTCATCGCGGGGGAGCCCTCCGTCACAAAAGTAACCAGAGTCATTGGGGGAGAGTCCCCTCGGTCGTGAAGTGAGAGAGTCATCGAGAGCCAGCCTTCCATCACCATTACAAAGGAGTCGGGGGGGGGGGGAGGTCGGCAAATGATATATGATGATATGATGATTTGGACGAGGTTTTTTTTTTTGAATGATGATGACACAACACATTTCATTTGATGCAGGCGCAGAGTTCGAGGAGGATGGAAAGAGAATCACAGGTCAGTTCAGTCACACTTTACACCCAACAGAGAGCATAGCATGATGAATGAGAATGAGAGTCATGTCATCAACAGCTCTCTTAACAACACAAACAAAAACCCCCAAAAACACATGACAGTGATCATCATCATCATCATCTAATAATATTAATTATTTTGATTTAGGATCAATTTTAATATCATCGATAAGTTAATTGACTTTGTGGTTTCGTGTCATTGGTGTGCGCCATCTTTAGCGAGGGAGCGTTTTTTTTTTGGATATTTTGAATCACTTTGTGTTTGTAAATCGAAACCAGTATTTAGACTCGCTTCAGTTACTATCCCCACTTTGTGGTTTATATTCCCCGGCAATTATGACTGCACAGGAGTCCTTGCAAATGCTGCATTCTGTATTTCACACTGTATTTTGTATACCGTTACAAACCACAATAACTCGCCAGTTACAGCGAGCAGTTTGGCCGGTCACTGGTGGCTCGAGGACAAACCAAAAAACCCCAGATGGTTTACATCCCCGCCTCTGGTGTGGTTGGATAAGTGGCTGCCAGAGTTTCTCTCTTTTCACTCTCTCAGCTTCGTGATCAGTAATAAGTATTACTGGCTCAAAAATATCAGTGTCTACGTTTTTCCTCTTATGACAAAACAACAAATAAAACTGGGTCAAATTTTCTGTAGTCAAGTTTAATCATCAGTTAGTAGCAAACCTGACAGTAAACACACGGAACAATTTTTCAAATTCACTTTGCTGCCAGACGCATTATTTCGAATAAACTTCTAACATAGCTGTATTCTGTGTTGCTATTTCCCATAAAAAAATAAATTGCTGCAGCTTGTGAAAATAAAGAAAGATTTACCCAAATAGAACTTCATTAGCATGTATTTGTGACTAAACATACCCAATCAAATGTAATGGTTCACAAGTAAGGAATGCCACTAGACATAAGAGTGTAGCTTCCACCGTTTTATATCACCCTGAAGAAAAACAGTTTACTACGATTAAACTTACTGCTCCATTTTCCTTTTTTCATAACAGTCAAATTTTACATAGCCAATATTTTCATCACAGTCAGGCCACGGACAGAAAAACAGCACCAATAAATGTTTAATAGCTGGAGCAGTTATGTCTCTTCCTGTCAGGGGAGAATCACAAATCATCTAAGTTAATCTGCTGGACAGCCGGATACTTTTTAGGCAGACAACACTCGGATGAATACCCACAGTATATTAAGACAAGTTCTGGCCAGCTACCATTCGAAACATTGCAGGCTCGTTCCGGTTTATGATGTTTGTATGGGCCCAGTAGTGATGCTACAGAGGAAGGAGGTTGATTTTTGCAGGCTCTCTCCTGGTTAGGAGATGCAGCTGCGTAAAGATAAAACCAAAGTTTTTGCACATGTTCCGCGGCGGCTCATGGTGCACCATGACTTTGATGTCTGTCCGTTTCATGTCTCCGTCAGTGTTCTCACCTCTTGGGCAAGAATGATGGGCAAGGGTCCCGTCATAACCCATCATTCTGTCTGCTATTGCTGTGATGTTTCTGTGTGAGCAATGTGCAAATTATAACGTGCCACTTTGGGGGGGGGGGCAACTTCAGAATGCAATCGTCTTGTGTGGGTGCAGGGGCAGTGAGCTCTACGCTGCTTTCACCCAACAGCTGTATCTCTGGTGTCTTGAGGCTTAGCTTGTGGGCTAAGATGCACACCTGCACATTGCACCCTGTGCATCTGTGTGCAGGTTTGTGTGTTTGCGTGTTTTTGTGTATATGCATGTGTCCATAAATACTGCACACCTGGGCTTGACTTGGCGTGCGGTGGCGGAGGAGGTGTTTCATGGGGTCTATGCATCTGTCAGTCTGTCCGTCTGTCAGTCAGTACAGTTGCTAAGTCATTAAATGACTTTCAACGCCCTTCTCCGCTGCCGGTCTGAAGGTGGAGCCAGATACGCCACGGTGAATGAACCCCACATCATCGAGGGTAGGGTCTTCTTAGATGAACACTTTATACCAAACGTGCTGCCTATAATGTTTGCGTCGTTTCCTGCTTGAATATAATGACGTTTACATATCTTTGCTCACCATTTGCCGCTTAAGTGGTTATTTATCGTTCTTCATTTCGGACCTAACGGTTTTGTTTTAAACGAGCAGGCCCAGACTTCTCAAAAATCACCACCATCCATGGCAACCCGAATCTGATCAACGAGGAAACAGAGAGGATTACCAAAATCATTAAAGGTAAATACTCGTAATGGCAGATGCATGAAGGTTTTGTGCAGTTTGTGCGTGTGTGTGTGTGTGTGTGTGTGTGTGTGTGTGTGTGTGCACAAATGCAGTGGTTGACTGTGTCTACCTTTCACAGAGGGAGTTAGAGCCGGAGCTGCCAGGAGAGTTCCAGGTAAGAGCACAGGCAGACGATGACACATTCATCAACACCAAAGTTTGATCGGACAAAAGGAGTCTGCCAAAAATAACATAATCACTGGAAAATATGCACAGCAGGAGTCAACTATCTAACTGCAAATTACCATTACCATTGTTGGACTTCCCTTTTGCCATTATGATTATTTTCTTTCCATTATCTACCTTTTTTAGTACTTCCAACTATTCTTCACATGTCTCGTATCTTTCCTCCTCGAGGTGTTTTGATTCAGGCCACCACTCTAACACTTTGTCTCCTCTTTTTTACAGCTGGATTGAGGAAAGCGAGACTGGTCAGGCATCACCACAAGCGAAGGGAGTGAGACCAAAAGAGATTTAAATTAAAAAAAAAAAAAAAAAAAAAAAGAGAAAGAGAGAAAAAAAAGAAAAAGATGAAATAAACCACCTTCGGGCTCACCGCAGAGACTGAATGCATCTCCGGCGCTCCTGGTCGAGTGCTGGAGGACTGAAAAACTGTGGACCAACAGGGATGAATCTAGCTTTACAATGATTGTTTTCTATTCCACCTGGACCATACTGTATGTGATAGGCATGATGTGTAATAGCATTGAAATGACATTAGAGTACCCTTCATGTAACTAATGTAAGTTGTGCATGGAAAATAGGATTTTTGATTTTTTATTTTTTTTTGCTGTGGGGTAGATGGTGAGTAAGGTGAGATATATTCTACAAGATTCTACCTAGAGACTTTTTTTTTAAGTTTTTTTTTTTAAGTTTGCTTTCTTTTTTAAAAAAAAGTAAATAAATAAATACATCATGTCACTTTATAAACTTTGCTTGGGAAGATTTTTGTATGCATTTTATGGTGCTCGCATTCCATACAAAGGATGCATTTTAACGGATGCAGGAAATGAAATGGTGCCAAACAGTGTTTTGTCACCAATAGATGCTGGACTGTACCTCTGTAAATTATCAAACAGTAAATAAAAAAGGCAATGAATTTCTACACAGTTTTCAGTCAATACTTTTAGCTTCCATGACTGTTTTTACTCCACAAACCCGAAAACTGTTTCATGCTTTTTAAATGAGAGTTAGACTTTTAATTGTGTTAGCTAATCCTCATTACAGTAATGTCTCGGTGACAAGTTTTAGCTATCTGCCTTAATAATATTGAAATAGATATGGCGGCTAAATTAAACACAAGCTCTGCATTAAAAAATAACCTTCATTCTCCTCTACCAACACACAGAACTATTACAAGACCTCTGTACTTATATGAAAACGACTCAATCTTTAATTTCAATTCAATATTAGTACGTTTTCATTTTTGGCAATGGAACCAAAAAAAAAAAAGTAACACTGAATGACATCAGTGTCTATCAGTGAGTGGTTGGTTTATCTCAAATCTGTGATTATGTCATGTAATTCACCAACACAAAAGCAGAAGAGTATAAAGCTTCAAAGTGGCACCATCAGCCATTTGTTTCCATCACTCCATTTCCATACTCATCCGGAACCAAAGCTCAGCACAGAACATAGATGAAACAATACTGTTTATTTTGTGAGTCCACAGCGTCAGTAAATGCTGCTAAAAGGTATATTTTACTTTTCTCTGACTTGATTTAAAAATCCTAGGTGAGTTTTTTCCCCATTTCATAGCTTTTTCAAAATGATTGTAACATTTTTTACCACATTCTTTATTTCTATCAATACACCATTCTCTCATAATATCTAAAATGTTAGAATACTGTTTTATCAAGGGTGAACTGGCCACCCTTCATGCTGATTATGTGTTTTTTCTGACCGTGTACCAATGTGCAGAAGTTACAGGTGAACATGCTCAACAAGGCCATGTTAGTAAATCGGTGCTTCATTATGTACCAAGGCGCTACGTTTTAATCAACGCTGCTTTTTCTCCATTAACCCGCCGTAGTACATGTACCAGTGATATCATTCAAGTGTACATTTATTGGACTTCTTGCAATATAGTATTTTTTCTTCCTGATTGGCAAACTAACATGGCAAGCGTAGCTCTTGCACAACACCACTAAAAAGATCCTGGGCGGCAGCAGCAGCAGAGGGAGTTGAGGTTTGCGGGGGGGGGCTGGCATAACTTCACAGAGTGCAGATAACAAGGCAACGAAAAGAGGTCAAGCTCAAAGTCTATGTGTTGCACACAAAAACACACACACAGACACACACACAGACAACAAACTACAATGACACAGTTATGTTGTACATGAGGAACATGCAGCCAAGAAAATACGTTGGACGTTCTTTTTGGCCCCAGCTTAAGACTAACTGATAAATAGATGCACACGCGTTCAAGTTTTCAATCAAATCCTCCGCGCGATTCTGTAACAAATGTCTGGATTTGTTTCATTTCTGTGGTTCTGTGGTTACATTTTCTAAAAACTGCAGATCACAACAACGGCTCAGGAAAACAGAACATCAGAAAACGCTTAGAATTACATTACGTCGATATTGGCGTAGCAGGTTTATATTTGAGTTAATAGAGAGGATTAAATTCTACTCTAATTAAGTCTTAATTTATCTGCAGTCCCCTTCAGAATGCAATAGTGATAATATAATGACACTTTTACTGCTATTGTTTTATTATTTTTGATTTTAGCTGCAGTAGTTGTTTAGTGTAAGTAAAATTAGTAATGTCCAAATCAATACTAAACACATATAAGGCTTGTCTCTCCCTGCCTTTGTGTCTGTGTCTGTGTGTGTGTGTCACGCGCTCGTCAGGGCGTGGCTACCTGGGGCGCCCTCATGCCAGCTCACCTGCACAGGAACATCCATCAACACCCTCATCTACGGCTGCACACAAACCCGGCTCCACCCTCCAACCTTCGCCAGATTGCTCGGCCGCCTCCATGGTACGGACGCCGAGGCCAACTTCGGTATGTTGCTCCTCGTGTCTTTTTCTTGTTAACTTGTCTCTGGTTTTCAGTGTGCTCTGGTACGAACCTCCGGGCCAGCTCCCATTTCCTGCTAGAAAATCGCTCCCCCTTTGCCTTTCTTGTCATCTCTACGACAACATAGATAAAGATTGACCCTCACACTTCACGTTGTTGGTGATTTTGGATTAAGTGTTCCTTTTAAAACTGCTGAGATAGAGTTTTTATAGTCGATTTCACTGGCAATGTTTTGCCTCTTTTATTTGTTTACCAGCTAACTGCAGGCTGTGACATCAAACAAATGAGCACCGATTGAAGTAACACTCAATCTGTTTAAATCATTCAATGACACACAGCATCGCCAGATTCTTTTTTCACCAGACATTTGACTCAGAACTTCTCCAGACCTCTTGGCACGAGCCGCGAGTGACTGTGCAAGGACTGAAGTTTATAAATGGAGTCTGCAGCATTGAGCTAGATGCATTATATTTGATTCTACTGTTTCACTTTGTAGTTTTAATCTGCTAGCGATAAACTGGTACACGTGCAGGTAGACTGTGTTTAATCTAAATTGAGACATGTAGAATGGGGAAAACCACACCTGGAACAAATTATGTGACATAAATGATATTATCAGTTTTCTCCGAATGCAATAAAATGACAAAACCAATCTCAAATGCTTGGTTGATTAGCCCCCCTCGTTATTGGACACAATATATCCCTTCTTGAAGACCATCATGAGATGCATTGCAATCCTCTAGAATTCCTCATTAAAGGAACAACTCAACATTTTTGAACTTTCCTTTTTCATACACTTACTTGTGGAGACTTGGATCAGAAGACTGATGACATCCCCACATGTTAATTATGAGGTTACAGTGAGCAGCCAGTTAGTGTAGCGTAGCTTAGCTTAGCACAAAGACTTGAACCAAGTGGAAACACCTAGCCTGGCTCACTGAGCAACATATCTCATTTGTTTAATTCATACGAAAACCAATACGAAATTTCTGTTTTATGTTGGGTTACGTGCAAGGGCACGGGCGCGCCTCCTGGGGTTGCCTGGCGATTTACCAGAGCCGAGAAATACCCACCTTATCTATGTAGCGTCAACCTATATTTCCATGGATTAGAGTTCGGTAACAATGACACAACAACTCATGGCTGTCAATGATCTAATTCCTGCGTCCAGAAAAAACACCCGGTCAACATCCCACTTGGAGTCTTGAGGCCTAACCAGATGTCAAAAACTGGACAAACTTCAGCACTTCAACTGCAGCTGTCCTGAGACATGGAGAGTGTCACGCCGGGAGCGGAATGAGCGGTATTTCACTTTTACCACTCATCTATTCACATTTGAATTACATGGAGAAACATTTGGATATTTTATGTAACTTATGGGATCAGTAATAACAAAACTGTGGATGAATCTTCAAGGAAACAACACAACATTTTTCTCACGAAACACAGCGCATGCGAACCGTGACTTGTTGATTCTCCCATGAGATTAGGCGTTGAAATCGGTGGTTCCTCTTAAATGCAGATGTGGCGGAATGACCCTGTTCTCGTTTTGAAAAAAATGTGTGTCTCACCAACACACATTGGATCCAAGATCATGGATATGATTTTAGATATCATCTTATCTTGTTCCAGAAATTACTTTTGGCCAAGTATGAACTCACAGTCCCTCTACAAACTTATGCAACAACGAATAGATAGGATAACTAATCATAATAATGATAATAAAAATCAGCTCTGCCAAATGGCTTGTAAATGTCAGCTGGGTATAATAAGTGATCGTATACCTGTCAGCCAGTGGGAACACAGGACGTCCTTGTGACCGAACAATAATCTCTCAGCATAATTTATTCCATATTTGTCAGAGAACTCCAAAACCAATATTGACTGATCCATGTGACGTAGAATGTTTTCCCATGTAATGTTTTATTTTAATTTATTTTGGTTTTTAACAATTCGCCGTCCGATAAGAAACATGTACAATTACTTTGCATTGCTCAGCAGATCACATGAGCAAGATTAAGATTTAGAGACAATGATTTCAGTTCTTCTTCTAATTCGCCCACTCTAAACAGTTAATTTAAAATATATTTGAGTAATGAGTCAAAGGCTTGTAGCCACCAGCCAGGGTCTAGAATGATGCTACTCTGGCCTCTACTGTTGCCATGCAAAGTAAAATATTGGTTGTTCCCATTTTTGGAGGACATTATGTTTAGCTCTCTGCTTTCCGCTGCTTTCTTGACATTTCTCTCCTCACAACGTTCCTGCATCGTGTCTTTTCTACATATCCATGTTGTATAACAGATGTTGTAAGTCTGAATCACATGATGGCATCAATTGATCCTTAAAACATTATTGAGGTTGCATTTTTCTTTTTCCTGTAGCCTTTTTTTTTCTATAGCCTTGTTTCTTCAGTTCATTGATATATTCAGTGTATTGATAGATTCAAAACTTTTACCAAAAGTTTTTGAGCCAAGTTTGATAGATATACAAATATTATCATTATTTTATTTCCCCTAAAGTTACATAAGACTTTAGGGGAAAGTAGCACCTGTAACTGCTGCTAACTCCTATGCGAAAAACACTTTGGACAAAACATACTCCACTGAAAGTGCATTGTAGCCCCTCAAAGGATTTCACCCATGGGCTCAGCATGCCCTTCCCCTCCAAGCTCATTGCCAGACGGCTCTGTTGTTTTCTGTCCTCCAGCTCTAAATTAAAACCAGCTGGCCACAGCCCGGGATTGTAAATCTGTGGAGCTAGAGGGTAGCAAGCAGAAACCACAGAAAAGTGCCATCACGGATTTGTTTCGTGAAATGTGCCACTTTCGTTGATACCTGACAATGTTTTTTGACTTTGTGGTTTATGATGGATTCAATGGGCAACTATAAATTATAGTGTTTGCAGGTGTTATCTTTATCCTTTCTTTTTGTATTTCTTTTTATGAATTACTGTTATCATAGCGGAATAGCAGGTAAGTAAGTAGTTGAATGAAAATGAAGGAAAACTGAGAGCGACCAGAGGCAACAGCAGAGGTAACTTACAGTACAATAAAATGAAAAGGATTTTATTATATTAAAGGGGATATCTGCAAGCTACATCCTTCTGATAGGTTTGCATATAAAGATTTAAAAGAAAGTGTGGAGAACGTGTAGAAAAACAGATTGAAGCACTGTCCATCAGCGGCAGTGACTGTGAACCAGAGCTAATGGAGGCAATGAGGAAAGGTTTCTTTAAAACCCTCAGTAGGATTAGTTGTTCTAGGAGTCAAAACTCAAAATCTAAAGTTAAATATGAACACAGACATGATTAACATATTTTTAGATTCAGTATGATTTACTTTTTCCTAATCACCCTGCATCTTTCCACTAATTCCATCTCAAATATATGAAAAGAGTCTTCTAATGTCTTCATCTTAATAATACAATTTTCCAATATTTCACTTTTACAAAAAAGCTGCTGAAAACAGAAATCTAACTGTAATCCTTTAAGGACAAAACCAGCGAGAAGATGAAAGATGAAGATATATGCAGAGCTGGAAAAATGTCACAAAGGAGAGGTGAAACACCATGTGGTCTGACTATGAAATTTCACAACACTGAGGTATGACTATGACTTCCAAGACTCAATAGACAGCAACACATGCAAAGGCAGAGCTGGATTTGCTCTGCGGATCAGTGGAACCGTTTGTGCTTCTGGCCAGTAGTTCCTCCACAGAGAGAGCAATTATTGTGTCTGTGGAGAGAATGATGTCACGCCTTGCAGATGCGCTTTAGGAGCACAAGCTTTGTGTGTGTGTGTGTGTGTGTGTGTGTGTGTGTGTGTGTGTACGTGAGTGTGCGTGCGTGCGTGTTTGTGTACTTCTGTCTTTAGGAGGACCGGTTTGAGTTATATACCCTAAAGAGTGAGGAAATTTGTGGTGTGTGAGAAAGGGTTAACTGCAAGTGCATACTTGTTGCTTGAAGAGAAGAGGTATGCAGCAATATATGGCGCACGAACACTCACACACACAGACACACACACACACACATGCACGCACATGCACTCGCACAAATGCACGCACACACACACAATTTCACCATATTTCAGCTCCAAAGTCTAATCTTTGCTTAATATGAGCTTATTTATGAAAATTTTAGTTTTTCTCTTTCCTGTCTTATTTCTCTCAGAGAGTTAAATGTGCTAAAGTAATCCCTTGATTTGTAGTAAAACAGGCTGCCAAGCCAAATAACGAGGCTTCTAAAATTCCTAGTCAAAAATGATTTTCAGTGCAGCTTGTTACAGTGAGACCATTAAATAAATGTGTGGGTTCGGGCTGAGATGTGTTTTTATACTGGAAAATCTGAGATTTGATGCAACCTATTATCCAGGCAAATGATGGAGGTCAAATATTGGCTCTAATTTTTTTTTTTATTTCCCCTGGTTCAGAATATCCATGTGCACATCAGCCACAGTAAATTTAAAAAGCTGCAATAGAGGTACTTCCTCTCTAAAACAATTAAATAAAATCAGACATATAATCTCAATTCTTTACCTTTAATTTGTTTCTACTTATTCCTTGATTATCAGGCGGCTGTAAGTCTTTATTTTGCCTTTATTGTTGCCTTTAAGGTACCTCTTTCCTACAGGTGTGGCTTTTATACACATGAAGACATCTACTTTCCCTTTGACTTGCCTCTAACAAAGAACACGCAGAGTGACATTATCCAATTCCAGCCATGATCACAAGGACGATTTTCCAAGGAAACAGGGGGTGTGAAATCAAGAGGAATGGGGGAAGAGGACAAGACAGGAAAAGAGCAAGAGTTAAGAACCGATCGTGGGAGGGTTATGAAGACACAGAGGTTGGACAGCTGTGTGCTCACTGGCGCATTTACTGATACCACTGACGAGACAGAAGCATGCGCAGCACTTGTTTTATGTAATGTATGTGGGCTGTCCTGGCCAGATGTCAGAGTGTCTGACCTTATGTCTGGACTGGTCCCGGAGCCCCTTCAGGGCAAAACTAATGTGGAGACACGTAAAAGCAGCAGCCCAGAATGACATGGATTATCACACATGTAGGGTTGGAGTAAATGTTGACTTTGTCCTCCCTCAAGTAACGTTTGCTCTGAGACGAGAGAGACAACGCAGTTCATTTGCCAGGACACTTCGTTGCAACACATTAGAGGTATGTGTGCTCATGTATGGAGCTGTACTATCCTATGGGATCAATCCGGCAGTTTTATTCTAATCAGTGGTCTGATAGAAGTCAAATATTAATTTCTTAAATATACATATATGCACCCAATAGTACACAGTAGACAGAAGAATAAAAGTGTTATTCAGGTTTTGTGTTTTTTTTTTAATCATTTTGAATGCGGTTTGTTTTCTGGAGATGTCATGATTAGCAGCCACTAAGTTTGATGATGAACATAGCAAATATCCACAGCAGGATATTTCAGGAATCTGCAGTTGAAAGAGGAAATCATGCAAAATGCAAGTGAGGATTTGCTGCCATCCACATTAATAGTGAATCAGCTGTCACTGTAGGTACACTGGAGTCTTGTTGGATTGCTATATTGTTTGTCACTACGTTAATGAAAATCACTTTTTTACACAAATTCTTGGTTTTGCTGTTAGAGCAGGTAAATTAATAAATTTCTTGTTTTATGAGGACGTGAGACAGTGAACCACTTGATGGCATTGAGGGGTTTTTTTTGTTTTTATTTTTCCTTTTTGTTTTCATTTTTACTCTACACTTTTCCTAGGTTTGTTTAATTTCTCAAATGTCATTTTTTAATCGGAGGATTCATCTCAGTTGCTTTTTACCTGTCTCTCTCATTGGCTAAGGTGAAAGTACGTAATCATTCTACATCTCTATAATTCACTGGGCAAATGCTTTTATCCAAAGCGACGTACATCACATGCCATCACATCACATACACATTAACCTAGAATTGTAAATTGTAGAATCACTCCTCTGTTTTTGGAAGGTGAACAATCAACCAAAACTCCTGTAGTCTGACTCCGGCTCAAGACATAGGACATCCCTGTTCCCTACTGATACTGCATCAATATCATTTGTCATTTGTGTGTGTGTGTGTGTGAGAGAGTGTGTATTTTGTTTAAGTGCTATGTATCAGCAAGTATATCAAGTAATAAATATTAAGGGGTGGGGGGGGGGGGTGGAGAGGAGGAAAAAAAGAGGCCAATGTGGAAACTTGTCCATATAGGCCTGATGTAAAATATTATTTTCAAGACAGATCAAGAAGAAATGTTATTGCTTATTTGTTCATTTTGTATCACTGGTTTGTTTGTCCTCCTGTGGTTCTACTTGAAAAGGAGAAACTGGATTATCTCCACAATGAAATAACAGCAGTCAGCGACCGCATTTCAGCATAGACTAAACAGGACTGTTAATGTACGAGTCTGTCGGAAAATCAATTCAAATAGGATTTGTATTTGTTTTTTGAGAATCAGTTTGGACTGTCTCATCATCCCTTTGGAATGTGATTTACACTCATGAGACGATCCCATCAATCCTCCCACTTTATTTTTCATTTCGGTTTTACTGGTTACCCATTCACCACCCAAAATCCTCTGAGTGTCAATCACTCACCTGTCTCTAGGAATGAAAAGTGGCTGTTCAAAGTTTGTATGTTCCTCACTGGCAGAGAAGAGCAACTGTGGGAAGCTTGAATTCCTGTTGGTTGTTCATAGATTTACAAAGTTCATAAATTACAGTGGAGAGAAAATTATTGAAATGTTAAAAGAAACGCTACAAACCACTTAATGCATCAAACCTGGGTCACTGGCAGCAGTGGCGGTGGTGGTGGTTGTGGGGGGGGGGGGGGTGATGGGCCAATGCAGACCAAAACCTATTGGATCCTTAAGAATTTATATGTATTTGTATCAAATCATTGGCAATGAAAATATGTATTATTTATGTGCAAATATATGCAACAAAGCATCTGTTTTGACTTTCTCTTCTTCATCTGGTTCACAAAAGTTCAGTTTTCAGATTTACCTTTTGTCAGATAGCAAGGTGTTAATATCACAGGGCATATACACATCCACACATTATGTATGCAAATTTACACACTCACACCTAATTTAATTCTATTTTCTCCTTTCTCTTTGTCTATGCATGAGTGTGTGGGTTATTTCTTTCTTTCTTTCTTTTTTTTAATGTTACACTTGATGTGGTTGTAGGCTTCATAAATCACCTCGCTGCCTTCATGCCTTAGAAGTCACATGAAGAGCATCACCGAGTGACATGTGAAATGTAATTTAGCTTGTAGTTAGATTTACTGAGGCAGCCTCGCTTATCTTATAAATCAAAACCATGCGAGCTTATACTTTATCAAGGGGAGCTTTCCTCGCCAGCCCGATTGTTGCAATGCATTTGTTTTTGGACGACGCAAGAAATTGTAGGATTTTCCAGAAACGTTTTTGAGATTTGTCTTCTCACTGGAACTAACTTTAATTTAGTGCATGATGTCATTTTTTTATAGATTGATTGAAATACAAAGAGTAAAAAGCAGCACATAACTGATCTCCATGCAAACTGAGCAATACGTACATGTGTTCTTGATATTGCGATTAACTTCGCTGTTCCTCACGCAGTCATATATCAGCGGGTCCTCAGAGACAACACCGCAATATCTTTTATAACAAACAGCAGATTACTAATTTGTCTCAGCTACATCCGTTTGTCTGGCATTTGTTTTTTAACATTATTAAACCTAACTGAATAGATTATGAACTTTGTTTTTCCCTCTAGTCCACTGGAAACTTGGTCTCATAGCCTTACCAGAAAAGGTCAGCTGTGATAGTTTTGCTTTCGGCATATATCGCATTTGCTTTACAAGTTTGGGATTTGGACGGGGGAATGTGGGCATGTGAGGCCCAGGCGTCTGCGAAAGGATCAGAGAGCTACAGACAGAAGGCCAAGTACACTAACAGAGAAAGGAGTTATTTGTGCAGGATATTTGCTCTTTTGGGAGTGATAACAAAGAGACAGTTCCTTCAAAATAAAAATGAATGGATCTTTCCTTTAATCAAAACGTAAATGGAGATAAAATATGTTAGACAAGTCATACTACAATACAATACATACCAATACTTTTGTCACCTCTGAGTTGGATTTAGCCCAAAAATCCTCAACACAGGAGTAATGTTTTGGGTTTGGCACATTCGAAACAGATGGTCTGGACTTTAGTTCACGATTATGATTGACGTCGGGGCAGTGAGACAGCGTTTGGTGTAATAGCCCAGTACCTGTTAATATCACAGTGGATGTAAAATTGCAGAAGACTGTTGGGGGTATTTTATAACGAAAATCTTAGCATGTTAGGACATATTTGACAGCTAATATAGGAACAGAAAAAATACTATATTTATGGTTAAATTACCTGTCATTTTACTTTTTATATAATAAAGAGGTACAAATGAGATATCTTAAGAGGCTAAATTCAGTGCTTTCGAGAACTCATTGTAAACCACTTTGGCCTATGTCAGTGTTGTTTGGCTTTGGTCTTTCTTCTACTTCTGCAGCATAGAAACCTGAAAATGGCCAAAGCAGAGAGCAGCAGTACAGTCACCAAAGTCAGCAGGAACAGAAGTACATCTAAACAGTAGTATGAATACCAGGGCATCTTATAAGCCTCTGTACGTAGGTGCCGGGCCCCTTTATTGCGCATAACATATTCCACCCAGAAGATGGCACGGTCCATTGGTGCTATCGGCTGATCTCTGTGCAGACGTGATAGTATTTGCATGCTCTGTCTGTAGTGGTCTTGACTAAGAATTTCCTTGAGACCTTGTTCAAAACTGTGGCTGTTAACTTCCTCTAACTGAATCATCTTTCCAGCTCCCCTCTCCTGCAAACGTAGGAGGTTGTCATATTGGTCAAAGAACAAGGGTATGCCCAGCACAGGGACCCCGTGGTAAATGGCCTCCTGGACTCCATTGGTTCCTCCGTGGGCTATGAAGACTTTGGTCTGTGGGTGGCCCAGCAGGTCCTTCTGCGGCATCCAGTCAACTATCAGAGTGTTGTTGCCCAAAGTGGAGGGACGCTCCCCTCTGTGCCTCCATATCACCTGATCAGGAAAACACAAAGAATCATTATGGATTTGCTGCCTATCTGTAAAGAAGCAGACGGACGATATAATGATGTTGCCATTGCTGCACTCTCCAAGATACATACAATAAAAAGAATAAACTAGAAAACTAGAAGAAAATTCAAGCTCAGAATAGTGTGGGACATAGAAATCTAACATTAAAAGCAGTTTTAAAAGCTCAGTTTAGAGTAATGTCTTGAAAATTGTGTATTGCAGTATAAAGTGTTCCACAGATGGAGCCCTTGATTTACACAGTGCCCATTTTAATAGCTGACATTAATGTATTTTCAGCCTGTGTATGAATCAATCCATCCATTTTCTATACCCACTTATTATGATTCATTAGATACCCTGGGCAGGCTGCCAGTCTACCACAGGGCTGAATGTCCCTTTTATCTTTATGTATCCCTCTAGGACTGATTTATTGATCTTTTGTCATCTATCAATATCACTGTTACAAAACTATTATTACTTTTAATTTAATCTATTTAGCAATGGATTAATTGCAGCTTAGCATGCCTTACCTTCTGAGGCATCTTGGCAAAGACGCTGGCAATTTCATCTGCGACGTCTTTGGGCAAAGCGTTAACCAAGGTTCCCAGAGTCATCATGATCACTCCATGCTCCCCAGCACTCTGAACAAACTCCTCCAGGTCCGCTGGCAAGGGTTGAGCCGGCTTGCACTGGAACCCTCCAATGTAGATAATGTTTGGCATCGTGGGCCGAGGGAAATCAAACACAAAATCTGACCTGAACAGCCAAATGTCCGCTTCTTGAAGAACTGAGACAAAGTCACATCCACTCTCGATATATTTTTCACAGAGGCCATCGTAGGTTGGCCCCACCATGAACTGGTAATGGAAAAACGAAATGCTGTAGAAAAACATGTTCTTGACCCTCTGCATGAAATTCATTTTATCGGTTAGGCCCGATCCTGGCACTGGGATGTAAGACAGTGGTGAGGGGGCTATAGCAAAGTGGCCCTCTCCACTGGCGGTCCAGCGAACATTGAGAACCAGCGGCAGCTTGAGATACTTGGCCAGTACAATCCCTGGTCCTATGGCTGGGTCAGTGAGAACAAGATCAAAACGGGAATCAATCAAGGTTTTGACTGTATTTTTATCATCTAAGAACTTGCTGAAAAAGTCTGCCGACAATTTATGGGCCTCAGAAATCATTTGAATGAAATCCATGGTGAGTTTAAAGAAAGAAAACATTGAAGCCCCCTCTCTCTGTTGCTGAAAAGAAAAAAAGAATGAAAATAAAGTGTTGAAAAGTGTGAAAAACACAAGGTTATCTTGATATTTCAGTGACTAAATGACCAATCATTCATGGTGACATACCCTCATATGCTCCTGTAGGTACAAATCAAAAAAGTCCTTGAAAACCTCATTAATTTCAATTGTAAGGGATGTGTAGAGAGGAGACTTTTCTGCAATGTACCAGCTGGTGGAGGACCTGATCACAGTGAATCTATGTCCTCTGGCATGAAGTTCCTCTAGCAGGATCTTCATATTGATCCAGTGGCTGCCGTCTACAGGGAACACCAGAATGTTCCCTCCATCGCAAGTTGGTGTGAAGGAAAAGAGACATACACCGAGGAATACAAATACCACACACGCACGATGCAGTAGCATGGCTCCTGAAACGTAGCAGAGAAAAGATTTGTTGTTTCAATGATGAGCTTCAAATTATCATCCCAGAGAATCACGACCTTAACAAGCGTTATCGAGTGGGAGTTGTTTATATCATAATTGAAATCCCACGCACTAAAAACATACCACGACATTAACCAAACATGATAATGTTCCTGAAAATCACTCACCCATGCTTAAGAGTTGCAAATGTTGTTCTACTTGCCCGCAGACCAACAGTCTATCTAAAAGATATCCTTACCTATTTGAGTTCAAACTCCAGCCTCGGAGATATACGGTCCTGTCACAGGTAAATGAGTTACATGTGACACATGTCATGTAAGTTTATGGTTCCTCGATGAACGTTCTGTAAATGACAGACAAAGGGGATCAAAGTGATCATTTCTTAGTTTCAATGTTGCTATAGTTTCATTACTTCAATTAATCATGTTGTTACAATACTGTATGTTGTGTGCAGTTTCATGGAACGCGTTTCTCTCTGTCACACAAGAACAATGCTTGCAAACCTTTTACCTATTTCAAAGGGTTATTAGCATGGGTTATGTAATGTTTACCTATGTGAGTTTCTCATATGTCAAGTTACACTTGGGGAAAAGCTCTCTCATTTTTGACCTGTTGGTTTTTTATTTATTACAAAAACCTGTTGCAAAGCTGCCAGTTAAATGTGGGTTGGAGGTCTCAGAACTGAACTCGGTGGATAAGAGGCAGTGTCCTCTGATATCACTGCCAGGATCAGTGGTGGAGGAAGTATTCATATCCTTTACTTAAATAAAAATAAAAAAGCTTCTCTCCATTACTAGTAAAATTTCTGCACTGAAAATGCAATGATTTATTTATAAAATTATTTATTTTAAAAAATAAAAAGTAATTAAATATGAAAAAAGGCCCTCGGGAGTGTTATATATTATATCATTAGATTATTATTACAAATGTATTTAGGTTGTGGTTGAGGTACAGATTATTTTTTTTATTATTTTGTATCCCTCATTCTGGGTCAATTTTTCCAATTATTACCATGATTAGTTTGTCAATTCTTTGGTTTGTAAGCCCAGATTGATTAATTTTACTATGATCTAAGACAAATCAAATCCTCACATTTAAGAACGCTAAATGGATGAAGTTCTTTATGATCGTGAAAAAAAATGACTTAAATATTGATCAGAAGATCTTGATCAGAAGGGTTACCAATTAATTTTCTAGTGATCAACAATTTATTATTTATTAGTTATTTAACTGACTAATCCTTTGAGCTCCAATTTAATACAGTTGAGTAGTTTCTTCTTCTAAAATGCATTATGATTAAACAGCTCTCCATTGATTTTGTATGTTAAATCTGAATCCGTACCATATCTAATGCAAAAAAGTTTTTTAACTTGAGGACAATACTTGAGTAAATATATTTTATTTACTTGCGTAGGAAAAGTTAAAATAGGCAATTGCTCTAATTGCTTTATCATTTTCTTTCTTACTAACTTACTTATTTAAGGGCAGCATAGATTTTAGTTTAACTGAGAGATAGAACCAAAAGAATAGCTATTTAATATACCTGACTATGAAATATTCCTGCTGGTGAGACTCTCTGCTGCAGTAAGGCTACATGGCCAGTTTGGGGTTTTTGTTGTTTTTATTTTCAAGGTTTAAAAAAGCTGAAAATAGTTACCTTGCCCTTCTCCGTCTGCGCAGGGCCTCTCACCTGCATTATTATTTACTAGGCTGTGAACGCTATTAAAACGCCTTTGAACAGCAGTAATCTGATCGGCTGGATCCAGTGTAAACAGCGGACTGCAGCACCTGCTTGTCGATATTTCGAGTCTGTCAAATGCTGCATCTCTGGTGAAATTAAATATTCACATTTACGCAAGATGGAAGCAAATTGTGAGTCAAGAGAGTGTGAAAAAAAACATGATTAGAGTATATTCACTTGTTGATACAACATGGGAACTATAGTGTGCGACGAGCTTACTTCTTGTTGTGGAAGTTTTGTGCCGAGGAATTTGAATTATCACAAAACTTTGCGCGACATGGGATAATCATTAAGTCAGTGTCGCAGATGTTTATCACTTACCAGAGTGTCCATTGCTCCCTTTGGAAAAAATGAAGGTGCACTTTTACACCAGTAGTATCTTCATTAGTATCATAGATAATGCTTCTGTTTAGCGAACCGTGGGTGTCTACACTGTGCTGATATATATAATATAGATAGTGACGCAATTTTGATCATTCCGCTTCCCTGTCTTCTTGAGTCCTCCCTGGTTTCTCTGGTTTCCCTGTTTTGCGCAGAATCCCTCAGGAGCAAAAACAATCCATCCTGCTCTCCTTACAGGGACAAAAACAATGCACACATTGTCCACTCCTTGCCGGGGCCTGATGCCTGCCCTTTTCTTGTGCCCCGCTGGGAAAGGGTACTTATAGAAGTAGAGGGAAAAAGATCAGGCACACACTGACCCCCGCAGTAAAGCCGCAACATAGTCTCTGAAAGTAGTTTGGGATATTTTCGTTTGACAGGAAGGTAGTTTGTGGAGGGAGTGTTAGGTGGTTATCTACAAGCGTCGCAATCTGGTTTACAGAAAAAAAATGAAACAAACAAACGGAGGAAAAAAAATCCACATCACTCTCTACATGGAAACGTTGGAGCAGGAGTTGACTGTGCAGTCTTTGGCAAATCGGTTGGTTGATACCAACATTTAACAACATATCTCCCCCCGAGTCAGGCTGGATGTCCAGCCCGACCGTCTCCCCTCTCTGACGGTGTATTGATGGCACCTCGTTTTGATTTCGTGCGCTCGCAGGGGAGGAAAAGAGGATTTTTTTTTTTTCAAGGCGCCGTAAACCTGAACATCCATAAATCCACGGTGAGAGTGCGGGTCGCCGCCAGACTGTCGGGACGGGGATAGGCGACTCAACTTGGGCACCTGCATCTCTGAACGCACACTCATAAACGCAAACGCGTATCACCGAGCTGCAAGCAAGAAGAGAGAGAGACGGGAGGCATAGTATTACTCACCCTCCCATGGCCTCCCATTCCAACTATATATTTATTTGTATTTATTTATTTGTTTTTACACGTCTGCATAGAAAATTAATTCACCACAGCTTTCTAGAAAAAAAAAATTTAAGTGCTCGCAAGTCAGCTGGAGGAGGACGAAACCCCAGGGCAATTATCTTCCACAACAAATCCCATCACACTGGGATCAACACTGCCTCAGATGGCGGATTCCAAGATCTCCCGTACAGCAAGCGCCAAAGAGGTTAAAGGCGATGTGAGGGAGACGCCAGAAGAAATAACTTTCATCCAAACACACCCAATGAGTAGATTTATTACATCAACTCGTGCTGACTGAAGGAGTCACATTAGTGTTAAAGGATACGCGGGAGGTTTGAGCGTTGAAGTACGAGTTAACTTGACAGGTGCCATCAGCGCCTCTGTCACTGGAAATTAAAGGCTTTACAAAATTGAATTGATAGCCCAGGATCACTTTGTGTTCACTGGTATTTACCCCCCCCCCCCCCCACAGTGCTGAGCAGACATTACAGGAAACTGCCTCACATCCTCTTTTATAGTTTGTGTTCCTTTTTTCCCCCTGAGGATTCCCACATTTAGGAAGCCGATTCTCTCCCCAGCTGCATGAAGGAAGGAAAACACACTCTTTACTTCAGATCATAATCTATTACACGGTCGGTTTGACGGACTTGCTTCATCATGAGCTGTCGAATAATCCATGTGTAATAACAACTTCAGAAATGACTAACAGCGTAAAGTAAACAATCAAAATAACATTAAAGCGCAAAGCTACTCCGCCATGCCCGCAGAAGCAGGCCATGTCATATATCTTATGTAACAACTTAAGTCTGAATAAATAAAAGCTGCCATTACAGTATCGGAAGGGTTATTTTCGTTTCAGTCTGCACAAGCCATTTTCATTTGTCAGCAGGGCTCTGGACAGGATAATGACCATGTGGAAACCCAGGGACGTCTGACTCCTGCGCCAGTGAGGGGGTCTCTGCGGCCCGGCACACGATGAACGAAAAAAGAGCTCGAAAACCACCGAGCAGCTCGGATTATAAGGGCAGATGGACAAATGAACGGGAAGAGGAGACGTTTCTGACCTGCAGCTTGTACATGACCTGATCACTTGGTAATGTTGACGAGTATGTTTTTTTTTTCTTCTTTTGTTTTGTTTCTAAAACAAAACTGTTTTGTATTTAGTTGTGATTGATCATTAGAGTTGCAAAAAGTCTGAGAAATAAGTAAAAAGTGAGGCAGCAGCTTCATATCACCTTAAAGTAGGTAAAGTGTTTAGAAATAATAGATATTCTAGTCAACTATTGACGTTTTTATTAAAAGAATAAATCTTCATGTCCTGTCAAACTAGTCTGAACAGTTCAAATATGATTTTCCCTTTTTTTATCAGCCATACAACCAAGGTGGTACATCAGTGGGAGTGAGTGAAGTATGTATGGAGAAGATTAAAAAAAAGAAACTGATGCATCTCCAGAATTTTGTTGTGTTTGGTAGGGAATGGTAAAGAACGGTAAAAATTGGTAAAGAATGGTGAAGATGGAGAGCAACCTTTTCAGAAACCCCACCTGAGAGGAGCAAAGGTGCACTGAGGCCTCCCTGAGAGGGAAAAAAAACTCCTTGGCAACAGCATTTGGAAAAGATGTGCAGCTTCAGCAAATGTTATGCTCTGATTTTTACCGAGCAATTAATATTGTATATTTGTAAAATTCCATAGCTAAAGGCAAAAGCTAATACAAACACATGGAGCATTCAAGACATGCCAAAAATGTCAGTCTAATCTATGTCTGTTACTATTACTGTGGAAGGCTGGTAAGAAAGACACATTAATCCAGAATAAATAACCGAGAAAAAAAAAGTGCCAGTAGGAATGGAAGACCATTGTTGTACCACACTGGTTGTACCACACTGGTTAACAGAAAGGGAGTTGAAAACAATACAAGACAAAAGAACCCTGGTAGCAGAATTTGATGTTTAATATCGGTTTGAAAGCTTTTTTGGATTGACTGTTCAAATTGCAAATTTTTCAAATACATAATTATCACTGAATGGACTGTTGAAAAACCTCTCAAGGAAATGCACTGGAAAATCACTTAGTGGCCCTTTAAACTGCTCTATACGGACACATCATTCTGGTCATACAAATGGAACCTGGCCTCTCACACATAATTCCTCTGTTTACTTTTTCCACTGAGATTGAGAGCGAGGGAGCAGGTAAATGCCAAATGACTCTCTCCAATTACAGTGACATTCTGGGTCGGTGTGTGTCCATGCGTACGTGTCCGTGTGTGTGTCTGTGTTTGCATGTGTGGGTTTTGAATAGAGCCGTTGCAAGTTTCCCTGGGGTGGAGACGACGGCAACGGCGATGGTAACGGCGACGATGACAATGATGATCTCACTGTCGATCCTGCAGCTGACAGATGAAGACCATGAAAAAACAAAGGCAAATGCAAGATACACCCTGGTGGAGTTTCTCGTGCGCCAACCTGCTCGGGGGTAAGAAAACGCGCTGCACATGCAAGCTCAGTGTTTGAGTGATTGACGGCTTTTCAGAACACTCTTTGTCCTTTGTGAGAGAAAACAGAAGTAGAGAGGAGTGCCTTTGCTGGACTTCTGCTGTTACTCATACAGTGAGGCCTTGGTTTGTTATTCATATGTGCCCGTACAAATACAGACAAGCAAACTGACCTTTAATTTTTCAAGCTTTTTACAGTATATACAGTCTGAATTAAAGGCAGGGTGGGTTCTCTGAGACAATATGAAGCTGATTAAAGGTTCCATCTTAGCCAACTGCCTTTAATTTGCCCTTGCTTTGCTTTATGTGGTTATTTTAATTACACTTTCCAGGTTAACTTTGGTTTGGCACAACCAAAGAGCCTGTTTGGTTATGGAATCACATTGGCTCATCCCAGATGATCACAAGGATATCTTGACATGTGTCGCCGTATTCATAAACAGACAATTTAGAGACTGTCATAATTTTTTTTTTTATATGTAGCAAAAACTGAATGTGTGCACCCTGATGAAATCAAATAGCATTTGCAAATGTGATCTGTATTAAAAGGACCATACCTGCATTTGCAATACGCAGCATACAATATTCACTACGTGAGTAGACACAACAATTTTCCAAACGCAAATATATTTTTTTAAACAGTCAGTTTAGTTGGAAGATGTGCAGGTTTTACATCGCTGAAGCTTGATTGACAGCAGTGAAGGGAATAGAAATCTAAAAACCTGTGGTGCAACTTGGAAAACACTTGGCCAATGACTGTGTGGTTTTTAGTATGCAAACATAAGCAAAAAACATCAGCATGCCTCATTAATCTGCTCTCTTCTGCAAGGCAAATTTTTCATTGAAAGTGAACCTTCAAAAACTTAAATTCACATCTCTCTTTCTTACATTCCAGCATGTCCTGCCAGAGAACTTTGATGATACCTCCTTTTTTATTCATTATATATTACCCCATGCAGATAACTTGGTTTAAAGAGAAAGAAGGAAATCCATTAACGAGAATAAAGGAAATTGCTCATCAAGTCACTACATCCCCTCCTTCACCTTTAACATAACAAGGAGACGTAGCCAAATAACTCCCCGAAGTCCATCAATTTGCCTGCACAAGAACAAATTGTTACCAGGATCTCCGGTTTCCTCTAATGTTCATCTGCTGAACAGTGACTAAAGACGGATAGAAACAAAACAAAACAAAAAAAACTAACCCAGTCAACTGTCTATAGTGCAATCCCTCATAAAGTCAACACACACATAACACATAAACAACTGTAAACAGTACGGTCTTTTAGATGGGTTACACAAAGACCCCACACAGTTATGGAGTCTGCTGCATCATTTACAGTCTATAAAGTGTGGACGTTACTGATACAAAGCGAAATCCGTGTTGCTCTTGGCTCACTGACCGACCGTCCCAGACATACAGCATATTTGACCACTGACTCTGAAATGTATTTCAGGTGCAGATATCCACAGAAAAGCCAGACGCAAAAAAAATAAATAAATAAAAAATTCTCTTCTCAACATGGTCCTAAGTTTAGCAGCTTTCCACCACATTAAAACCTTGGCTTTACGCTCTGCATCAAGGAGTCAGTTCAATCATCTGGGAGAGATCAAAACTCCTCAAGGTTCATGATTTCATTCTGTTTCACGATCTTCGTCACTGGACGGGATTCCACACAGGCCCTTTCCCGACCCCTACACATGTGCACGCAAATGCAAAGATGCATGCACGTGTGAACGCGGTGCTTATTTTTCCATTTCCCGCCCAGTACTGCTCAGTTTGTCTTCCTTTCTGGACATGGAGAACGTCATCCTGGCGCTGACAGCTCTCTCCAGGGGGCCTTTCGAATGCACACGTGTATGTAACACGCCAATACATGCACATATGCACAAATTACTTTTGATGATCGGGAGGATTAATTAGGATTATATGATGCATTCCTGTGGCTGACATCTAATACTTGTAGTCATATGGGTTTCTGTGTTTTTGTTAGGAAGCAGGTTGGACAGCAGTTCCTCCGGCAGGCTCGGGTTGTTTGTTGTGCACAGGGACATCCTGACCACTGAGATTGCTGAGCAACTGTGTTCACATGAGGTTGCCTGCGTTACCATAGGTTATAAGACAGTAATTAGTGTTAATTTCGCAATGGCACGTTCAGCAGACTGGCGAATGACAAACACCTGCAGTACAGACCCAAAATCAAGCTGGAGGGATTACATATCCCATCTGCCGCAGGATCCTCCCAGGGAGAACCGGAAGAAATGGCCACTGGTTAAGGATGTTCCACTTTCTTTAGCTTCCTGCTAGCGTGACTCAGACACAGACAATGGGCTAAAAATGGAAGGACCTCATGCTGCAGATTAACAGTGTGTAATTAGTGAATATTGTTATTCACAAACCCTGCGTTTACTCTAACTAGAATACAGATATACATTACAAATTAAAATATATGCCTACGACAAGATAATGGCACAAAATAGTAGTATTATCTGACTTCTATTTGTGGACAGTAAATCTGCAGTGGTGGATTAACACCTTTGTTAAAGAGCAGTCTGTTCGCCCCTCATTCATTCAAAAAGAGAATGTGTCTGGGTGTTGTAAAGGAATCAATTGTTCACTTTCAGAAAACAATGGGTGTATTGTGAGGTAACAAAAACTGGAACGCTGATCAGACAGTTAGCCGTGACAAGGCTGTTCACAGAAAGCACTCCGAGCAGGTTGCAACTCTGTTCCATGATCTTCACAGACAACGCTGAACTCTTTGGCCGACACTTGCTGGCTAACAAAGCGCATACACGGGAAGAGGAAAGGGCATGTCTGCCATCTGTCATTCCATAACTTTTGCTCTTTCTGGTGAAATTCCACTATGCTGAAACACTGTAATAACTCAAATGTACTTTTAGAAAATACTCTAGGCCAAATTTGAAACTCTGCAGCGCCACAGCTGTCAAACCTGATCAACCCATAAATTCTTCATTATGCATTGCACAAAACAGCAGGATGTGTGCATTATAATACTGTGCCTCTACTGATTGCTGTGCATAAACCCTTTTATCCACTGTTCGAGGAGGAAGATTGTCCTGATACAAGCCAGCGGCATGTGTTACTTATGAGCTGTTCAGAGTTCAAACCGAAGTAAGTGAAAGGACATGCGCTCTTATCAAAGCAGGATACCTGATATCCATTTCCTGTGCATATGGCCTGAAGAAAGACAGATTGTACTTTATTTACTATAAAAGAACAAGATATACATACACAGAGGGATTTATAGCTCCATAAACATCCACTTAGAACATAAACCAAACAAGCACAGCGATGTCCTATATCATGAGAATTTGTAGAATGCACTAAGCACAAGCTAAAAATCATGCATGTTCTGCATAAGTGTGTATTCAGGTGTCAGGGTCAGGCCCATTCACAACATCCAAAGTCATAGTCAAATAGTGTTTTTCATGAACCAAGGCTGTGTTTAGGCACTAGGACCTCATGCCCAAACACAGGATATTTCAGTCACACCTATTTCAAAGTTCTCTGTAACATTTAACTGGAGAGTCTTTTGTAAATATCCATAAACTGTGAAAAGGTTAAGGTCCCCAGCGTGACATAAGCAGTGGAGAAAATCAGCTTATGAGGCCATCAACACGTGCTGAAGCCACCGCTACCTTATACTAGGCAGGAAAGTCACGTTTCACTCTGGTACTAAAGAAACCAAAATAAAAAAATCAATTACTCAAAGTGAAAGCGGCAAAACATACGTTTAGCTCATGTTGCCTTAACTATGCTCCAAGGCGTCGTTGCATGGCAGCCAAAAGACTAAATTGTTTTCACTACAGTGAACGATATAGGTGAACATTATAAATTTTATCACCACCAGACGCGATGAAAGTTCTGCGGAATCATCAGCATGGGAAAAAAAAGGGATTAAGGTTTCCCAGCTGCCATAATAACATATTTGCAATACAATCATTCAAAAGAAAGGTGTTTTTGTATCATATCTGCTGTTATTTAGAGAGAACTTGGAGAAATTGAACCTCGTTACATATAGATGTCCAAATGCATTTTCAAGGAATAGTGGAACCCAACCCCCCCCCCCCCCCAAAAAAAAAAAATCCTGGCCACACAAATTGCTGAGTAGTTTAAAAAAAAGAGCCAGTCTGAGAAATATACACTGAACTACCTGTCCTCTGTACTTGCCCAATTTCTAATCCCACTCAAGATCCTTTTAAACTGTAATTACATCCCCCCCACCCCCAGACTCAGACCTGTCCTTCCCACCCACGCTTGTCCACAATGTCCAACACCTTTTAACTTTCCAGCCCTGAGTCAGAGCCGAAAATCTGCGTGGAAAAGATTTCGGTGTTTTTGTTCTCGAGCTGCTCTCCAGAAACTTCGGCCCCCACGCTTCACACATACTGTACATATATGCGCAAAAACCAGAAAATGCTGCAGGGTTTGTTTTGGGGTTGTTGGGTTGTTTTTTTTTTAAACTCTTCTTTTGCAAAATATTTTAGCAGCGCAGTAAGTTTCAGATTGACATCGACCCTGGATTTCATGTTTTTAAATGAGTCAGAAGCTCAAAACATCTTGATATCATCAACAAAAGGGTTATGTATAAATACAGCAAGACAAGTCTGTGTAGCTCGACTTGTACCACATTGCAGGACTGTTGTGTTATATGTGGTTTGTCCTTTTTTTCAATCTTGTTCTTCAAGCAAAGAAGATTTAAAGAACAATCTGCCATCTGTTTTCCGCAGCCAGCTCTCATGTCTTTATTTGTCTTCTTTCTTTGGCCCAGAGTTTGTTTTTAGAAGCTCACCACGCAGTTCATGAAACAGAATGAAAGCTGCTTACATAAGTGACCCCCAAACTGACAGAGACAGTCATATACCTCATATATTCCCTACGTTCAAACACACATCTCTATTGCGCGGACATAGCGTAACTTGGCACGAAAATAGTTGCATACGATAATTTTGGAATTCGAGGTTCAGTGAGCCGAGCCGATCGCACAGGCAAAGGGGCGAATCTGTTTCCAGAGGGGGGAAGTGATGCTTTCTCAGGGGCGTTGACTGACACATAGGACTCCTCACTTGACACAGACCAGAGTGAGAAAGCGCCACCTTATCTAATCTACAGTAAGTCCATGCACTCTTACTCAACTTGAAATAACCCTGCATCAACATTACTAACGAGGGAGCAGGATTTTCCCCATCCTGGAGGCACTATTTTTCCCGTTGTCAATAAATGTCCTCTTGTTTGAAAATAAATCACCAGTCGCTAAGTGGAAATTTTTCATCCTGAATGAAACAACACGCATACACTCAGATCTTTGACAGTGTCTCGGAGGCTGTGTTAACCTTTGTCAGTTTCTTTTCACTAAGTAGTCGCTATTTATCATTCGTCTGAAACAACGCTAAAACATTCTCCTCTTCTCTTCGGAGTACGAGCCAGACAGTTGGGCGAGCCATTGTTCTCATGCACTGGCATCCATCAGGGTATGAATCTGTTGAGGGTTTCAGGTCATCTATTAAATTACAAAGGCAAGTTTATGTGGTTGACCGGTCTGAAGTTGCGGCCAGCAGACGATTGTTTCTGGAATTGTTTTCTGTCCGCAGACAGAATGATCAGACATTGACAAGCGACTAGGCATCGCCAGTGATGTCATTGCACAGATGCACCAACCCACACACGCGCGCCACACACACACACACACACACACACACACACACACACACACCCACACACATTGATGTACAACCCTCCCCTTGTTCTGCCTTTTTTGACTTATCCTCTCAGTTTTTCCGCCATACCATGCACTTGACAGTTTTGTTGAGAGATTTAAAGGTAAGGAATTCACAATTAATCCCCCCACAATCAGTGCAGGCTTTGCGATAAAAAGTGATGGATTGACAGCACTTGAGGTTTCCTACGAGGCCTGCTTTGAAATGTCTGACACACGTGAAACATCCAAACCTGGAACCCTGAAAAATCTGGAGAGCAAGTTCAACTCAAACATGCACTCAGCATCACCCTTCCTGTGATAATACCCAAAAGCAACTGGACCATGTGCCCCAGTGCCTTTTTCCACCCTTATTTCACGCTTTGCGTTTCACAGAAAATCTAGTTAAAAGCCTCGCGCTTTCAATAATCACCTATAAAGTGTAACAACTGATTGCTTGTAACTTCAGGGAGCTGCCTGGCTTCAGGGAGTTACAGGGAGTAAATTATGTTGTTTCTTTTCCACAGTTAAAAGTTCCTTAACTAAGCAAACATTTGACCACAATACATCTTATTTACTCTGCATCTTATTTACTTTGTACTAATTCAGAGTAAATGACATCTTCTTCCTCAGGTTTACCCTTTCTGATATAACATGCATACTGGCAAATACTCTCTAACACACCACCTTCATGTTTTTGATCACTGCCATTTGTAACTGTCAGTCTAACCCTGGTGAGGTGCCAGCTGGCTACCGGCCAATACACCCCCTACTTACTCTGCTGTTATGACAGGCATGTTCGTATTTCCAGGACTTGTGTTTGGAGAAGCACTGACAGAATTTGCGAGCTTATTTTTCCTGCGGAGGGAGGATGTTCCGCGATGCAGCATGAATCAAAACACTGGCTGGTGACATTCAGCCCCTAACAGGTGCCCCCTGCGTTTTATCATTTTTTTATTATCATTATTTTTCAAATCATTCATACTTTCCAGTATTTTTTTCTTTTCTCTTCCGACCAGAAAGTGTGAATTGAGCCGTCTGAACGCTTGAATCCATCCAGCACAGCGAGGCTTATCCTGTTTCAAGAACAGCACCGCGTTCAGCCCAAACACAACCCACAAGCTCCGTCACTGGCCTCAGTCCACTGGTAAAAATGTAACTCCTGTGAGCCACATGCGACGCCTGAAAAATTCCTACATGTAGTTTGTGTAATATGCAGTTGTGCTCAACAAAAGAGAAGAGGCCTGATTTGATCGATCTGCTGAATTAGATTGGTCACGTTTTAGACCCTATAGAGCCACAGATTTTGGCTCATATATTTTACTGTTCTTGCAAAAGCCAGTTGTTTAGCTAAAGGCTCCGTGTTCACGGAAACTTGAAGTGTTAGTCAAATAAGAAAAATGTGAACATCGATGTAAACGTATGTTTGCTGCTGATATAGCTTAGTTTTTTGATTGTTTTTTTCTTTATTTTCATCGCTATAAGGTGAAAACTTAATTTAGATTTTTATTTCCTAACGACTTAAGACAATGTTCCTACTTCTTGAGCAAATTAAGCCAATTAAAAAAAACAAAAAACAAAAACAACCTACTGGATTTTCTGATACATCCACTGTTGCCAGCTGAAAACAGGGATACATTTATTATCTCGTGAAAAGTTGAAATTTTGGAAATACATTACTTTCTTTCTTTCTTTTCTTTTTAAAAAAAAGTTACCAAAATTTCCATTAGGAATATATTTGTGGAGGCTTCATAGTTCCCTCCACATCCAACAACATTTGTGCTAAATTAACATAATCACATAGAGACAACACTGTGTCTTAACTTGACAGGAATATGACCTGTTCAAAGCCATATAAATATAATCTTTATCTTTATCAAAGAAAAAGCTGTTTTTTTTCTCACATGACATCAACCTATCATTTACTCATAGTATACTTTATAATAATCTATAACACTACGAGATGAAATGAAGGTATCAATCATTAAACATCTCAAAGTAAACATATAACTCTTGAGTTCACTTAACATTCACTTAACACGAGCGTTAATAATAATTGTGCATCTTGAGGAATAAGAAGTTATAGAGTCTGTGCTGACAAACGGACTGACGGATTTTTGATTTGAAACTCATGATGTGATGTTTGGGGCTGAGTCACAGCTTCCATCAGACAAGCTTTCCTTTTGCACTGGAGCAATGACAGCACGACACACAGGGGTCTCAAACAGTAAAAATCCAGATGGAAAGATAACAGGAAAGTGGATCTTTTTTTTTTTTTTTTTTTTAAACACCAGATAAAAACATCTGTATAATGTACTGGCTCCATTATATACTGTATACATATTTTGTTTTCTAAATTTTACAAGTTAAATGTAGTTATATTACAAAGGACCTCCACACTAACAGATTTTAGACAGAAAATTGCTGCATCGATTCTGTATGTCGGAATTCAAAACCGCTGAAATGCAATGTATGTACAGCATCTTCCTCATGGGCGCCACGTTCCCGCTCAAGCTCTCAGTGCCGTCACGAAACCCCTGCGTGATCGTACATTGAGCTCAGGTTAAGGGTGAGCACGGAGAAACGTCGCTCCCTCAGGAGATGGATGTGGAAGCGGCTTCCAAATGTCAGACTCCGCCCGCACAGTACATCACTCATCACAGTGCGGCTCAAATTGCCAAGTGAAGTAACAATAAAACAAAACACATTTCACTTTTCTCAAAAAGTTTTCATTTGTGCCCGGTGGGAAGACCCCTACTCTCTACCCAATAATTTCTCACACTGAAAGGCTTCCAAGCATCACATTTGATCAAAAACCAAGCCATTGTTGTGGCTTTTGGCTCCTTGCTAATACCCAAGGATATACTCCATAACCTTCCTGGATTTTTATCTTTACTTTCATGGGAATCTATTGGACAATTTCTTACTGCCTTCCTCTTTCCTTTTTCCTGTTGTCTGTGGCAAAGTGTCTGTAGTCAGTTCGTTGGAAGTTAGATTCCCATTAGATATAGTTGGGGGATGGTTATGTAAGACAATTGGGGGCACACCAGGCCAGAAAAGGACTGGCCCCAGAGCAGACTTTGACTGCAGGGCCAGCTTTATTACTCTGAATGATGAGGATGAAGGGGGAACCATAGGTCTACATCTGGAGAACTTCACCAAAGCATACAGCCAGGTCTGGTGTTATATTCTCAGCTTTCAAATTACTGTTTTAAATATTCAGTTTAAAAGCACATTTATACAGAGTTACATCAAAAAAAAAAGGTAAGAAAATCCACGGAAAAAACTGTGGGGAAAGGGACAAACGAGTTTTAAATGACGCACAATCCGTGTAAAGCTCATCTTGAGTTTAAACGGTTTGAGTGATTTAGTGAAAGGTAATGTTTCATAGAGTAAACACTAAATTAAGTGAGCTTTAATACGCACCGAAACACTGGCCGTGGTTTAACTGTACTGACAAATTACTTTTAAATGAGTCATTAATGACAACTCTAGAGACACTAGGTAAATTCAGCAAAAACATATTAATCCAAACATGTAAACCCAAGTGAAGGTATTAAATGTTCATTAAAACTGTCACTGACATCACAAGGAAATTTTCTCACCCTGCCAGTTTCTAACCATGTAGACAATTTCGATTAATCTGCTGGGGCTATTATGTTTCAGCAACCAACCCAATAGAGTAGATGGTATTTTTTTTTTTTTTTGCAGAGCTCAAACCACTGTGAAAAAACCCCACTTCAAACGCTGAGCAGTGTCTCTGTCCAGAAGTCAGGAACTGACAGCAGAATTACTCTCTATGACTATGGAGAGCAAGGACTGGGGATTATCATCCAGAATAACAATAGATAAAAGTTATATTTGAATAACATTTGAAAGAAATTCTGCTTTTGAGCTCTTCCAATGTAATTTTTTAATCTAGAGGCATGCATCAAAACCATTTGAGGTAAGTAGGGAAATATGATACTGGGTGAACTGAACCTTTAACAACTGAATTTTTATTTTGTTGTTTAGTTTATGTCTGTTCAAGTTTTTTTAAATTCATATGTTGTTCATTTAATCTGTACAAGAAACGAAGTGTTTTAAGAGAGGATTTACCGGACTACAGACAGGTTTCCCGTTTACAGGCCAGAATAGCTAATTTATTGATTTTCAGTATTTTGAAAAGAAGTAACTTTATGCAAACCGTTAAAAAAAATAATAATAATACATTTTAGACGTAAATTTGTACAGGGCACCCATCCTTTCCAGACCAATTTTTTTTTTCCTCCTCAAAAAATGGGTTTTGTTTTAACATCTAATAACTTCTAACTGGTACAATACAAAGTTATATCATCCCTGTTTTAGGTTTGGCATCAAACTGGCTCCAACCAAACACAGAAAGTGACAGGACATTTATGGGCCTCACACGCGAGCACGGACATGCCAGCAATCGTTACTCCATCGATGTCACCCCCGGGTTTCGTTGCCGGTACTGAGTCTACAGCCATTACATTTTTGCCCTGTGAGGTTATGTGACAGCGGAGTTAAAGTGCATATGAATGGTTCAAGGTTTATTTACTGTGCAAACAGAGCTTTCTCATTTCTAAAGCATGTTTTTGCACTGTTTGATGTAGTGAGCGCTGTGCCATGCACAAAGTAAACAGAATGTGTCACATACACACACACACACACACGCATGCGCACACACACACCCATGCGCGAACTCACACACACACAACACAAAGCAACTCTTCTGTTTCCCCTTAAATCACCAGTTTACTGCTTTTATTGCTTTTTTGTATTTTTTTATTTTGCTTTTATTTTTTTTTTATTAATGCTTGGAACTGAAGACTTTCTATTCTCCTCCTTTTCCAATGAATGTTTCTTTTCTATCTTGATGAAAACTAGATTGCTCTTATGAACCTTGTTATGTAACCAAAGTATAATCTCCACAAGCCCCCCCCAACCTCCACCTCTACCCCTCAAGATTAGCTGGAGTCTTCGCACCGGCCGAGCCGGCGTGATAGGCTCTTTGTCAGACACCTAAACACACACAAACACGTGCACGCAGATACCTGCAGGTTAAATTTCATGCCTGAGCCAGTCCCCTCTTGAACACACACATCTGGATTGTGTGGGAGAGAGGGAGAGAGAGAGAGAGAGAGAGAGAGAGAGAGAGAGAGAGAAGGAGCTGGAATACTAATGGAGCGTCACTCAGTTCAAATGCGAGAGCCAGGACTGCGAGACCCAGAAGGGAAGGTGAGGACTTCCGTTATCCCTGAGACAGCCCTGACCTAACCCGTCCGAGCGTGTGCTCGTGCTGATGTACAGGTGTGCATGTGATAGCGTGTTTTATTATTTTAATGGCAATCGATGGCATAAGTATCATCACTCCGTATAAATCTTCCTCACACCCCACAGGAGCAGCCCCGAGCACCACAACACAGGGTGTTTCTGGCTGCACTTTTGCGGTGCTCAAAATGTACTTTTTCTGCAAACTATAAATCTGCATATAAACCAGATGAGTACCGGTTACGTGTCAAACTGGGAAAAGGCAGGGTGAGATGCTGAAAAGCCCTGACTTCAGCTCTCTGTAATTTTGTGAAGTTGCAAGTTCTGTTCAAACACCAGAGCTTTTGGGAAAATTGAACACATATATCAGCACAGTCTGTGTCTGGTAATAATGGTTTTCATGCCAAATTATCTGCCCTTTTCTTTTTTTTTTATTTCTTGCAGCTCACACAAGAATAACCCATATGTCAACTGTGAATATTGCTCCAAACTGAAATTCAGATCCTATCAATCTGTGCTGCCGCTGGCTCAGCGAGAAATAACTATTCCGCATTTTACAAGGACGCATTCAGACCAACAGTGGTTTTGTGAAACCTACAGTGATTGGGGCAAAAATCGTCCATGCTGCCAAAATGCCCTTAAACAAGTTAATAAATCCATCCAGCATTGTTCTGTATGTGACCTTGGTCTCTGTGAAGGGAGCAAGTAACAAAGAAAACTTTCTCCTTAGGGGACGATTAGTTGCGCACCACAAAAACGGTGCCAAAGTACCCCGCTGTTCAAATTTCAAAATCTTTTTTGTGTTTATCCCTCTGCTGCTTTTGCAACCCTTCAGTCTCCCTTCATTCCTCTCCATGGCACTCGCCCCACTTGATCCCACTGTACAACGTTACGCAAGACATGGAAGCAACATGAACATCGGCCCCAGGTAACCGGGCCAACTGAGATTTCCACTGCTGAGTCCTCTTGATACTATTACTCAGGGGCTCATTAAAACCAAGCAGAAGGGAGGGAACCATGAGTCATTCCTCTCTCATCCTATTCACATTGCCTCAGCCCATTTACATGGTCACTGCTCACTGGTACCAAAGCTGGATCAGGTGTCGGATATGATATGACTGATTTCATTTTTTCGTCAGCGTCCTAATAAAATTCGTCTACGTTGAATGGTGCGTGCGCTAACAGCTCAATCGTTAGGGCCACGGCTTATAATTCAAAGTGATTCCGATGTCAGTGAAATTTAAATATTTTAAAGTTGGGGGCTAAAAAATAGCACTGGCGTCGTCTCCGTTCTCTGTTGGAAGATAAGCAGGCTTGAGCTTTCGGAATCAGTTTTGGGAGAAAGGGAATTGGATCCTTGCCTCTGCACTTTATGTCTTCTTATTGACCTTTATTCCATCAGCAGTGGATGACGATTGCCCAACAGAGCCTCGCACAGAGTGCACAGAATGCAAAATGACAAAAAAATCCCAGAGGTTAGAGGCTACTGGGAAATGTAGTTCAGTAAATGCATCAAGGTTTGACAGATCAGCTATTGTAAAATGAGACCTTATTCTTAGATAAAGTAACATTGTAAAAAGTATTAGTAAAAATGTTTTTAGATAATTGGCGCATTAACCTTTTGAGAGGTATTTAAGGAGGTTTTGACCTCTCTTTTTTGTTTTTCCTTATTGTGTGGTCCAAACGGAAATGTTTATTTTGCCAGTAGAGTAGAGTAGAGTAGATGTATCTCCCTCTCATACATGATGAAGGAAAACAGATTGTTTATGTCAGTAACAAACCATTACAGCACTTAGGAAAATGTATCGTTTACCCTCCAACTCCAAACCTTTGCTGAATTAAGAATCAGCCTGGAGTTAATGTTGTGTACTGGAATTTATTTTACTATGCGTGACCATTTTTTTGAACTGCAACTTTTAGCCCAACAGGGTCTTAATTCTCATTATCCCAGATGGGGACAGAATTGCTTGAAGAAAGAGCCTTTTTAACAACATCTTGAGGTAGTTCAGGCCGTATGTGAACCTTAAACTGTGGTCCAAGGTCAAGCTATAACCAGTTCGTTTACACTTGAAACTGAGTTATGATACTGGAGATCTTTCCATTCCCCACTTTTCATATTTCTTCCCCATAAGTAATTAAAGATAATTCACTGTTTACTCAATTTCCAAATAATAGAGAACTCTTTCCATTCAGGGAAGTAGACAATTGATGATTTACTGTGTGTGTGTGTGTGTGTGTGTGTGTGTGTGTGTGTGTGACTGAACATGCCTGTGTGAACGTGAGGATGCACTCAAGCGTGCATAAGTGTCGTCCCATCATTTCAAACACTCTCCTCTAAGGGAGGCTTCATTATCCTGATGAAAGGAGTCAGAGGGTAACTTAATACTGATGCCTGACACGTTTAAATTCCTCACCGGCAATTTGGCCTCCACCCCCGTCACCCAGGGAAGAAGCACATCACAGCCGTGGCTATCAGGGGAATGCTGGTAATGTGAACTGGAAGAAATAATATCAAGGCCTGAAACAAACGGCGATAGAGTATCATTGTTTTTATGGTGTTGGTTAGGACCTCTCTCAGTCTGGTTTTTTCATTGCGGTTCCACTGTTGGTTGTGCTTTCACCCACATTTGGCCTCAGGGCATTCACGGTGTGATTTTGTCCAGCACTTATTAGTGGTTTTAGGGTTAACATTTACATAGGGCAGCCAAAGCCAAAGGCATATAGAAGGATTAGATGTGGGATTTTTCTGTTTATTTTAAAAATAACATCAATCTCAAATACAGACTCGGATAAGATTTGGCCTGCCTCTAATAGTTTAAAGCTATTTTTATAGACTAGCCATTGTTGTTCACCAGATACCAAAATACTACTCTGTATACGACAGCGACTGTAATTCAGTACAATGCTGTCTGAACCTCCTTTACATCCTCAGCACAATCCTCCATCACAGAGCAGTATATCAGTGGGTAAGCGGTAGTCTGGGATGAGATATGAAAGCAACGCTCGTACGACGAGGGGGGGGGGTCAAAACAGGGACTTCACAAGGCGGAGAGTTAAAGATTGAGTGGGAGGAAAGGGCTGGGTCTTCCAGCAGCCGCAGGCAGCTGTAGATCAGTCTCACAACAAGACCTGACCTACATGTCTCAGGCAGACAGACGGAGGAAATGCTAAAACCTCCAGCTGCCTGGATGTTTTATGGACGCTGGGGGCTCCTGTCGGCATTATAATGGTGGCGCTCTCCTTATTTGACCTTCAAACCTTGACCTGGCTCAAAAATGCTAAGTCAACACGCTTCCCTGTGAATGTTTCTAATGATGCAAATGTTCTTTTGTTATTGTGCTGACATTTGCATGAAATAAATCCAGTTACAACTTAACAAAACCCATGTGTGGATAATTAAAGATGGTAGCAGAATGAACATGTCAGGGTTTTGGTTTGGGGCTTTTCATGTTGATTTAACTGACTTTTCTAATCAGTCTTAATTAGAATTTTAATATTAATCTTAATGCCTTTAATTAAAAAAGAAACATTTCTATTTCAGCACCAATAGGAAATTCAAACAAGGAAACAGATAAAAGAAAGCAGCAGGAATAAAAGAGGACTGGAGGAGTGTTGCAGGAAGAACAGGAGGAAAAACATTTAAATCCCACAGAAGGTTTTTAAATAATATAATAATTTAATGCTACATAGTCACCACACTGACTTGAGCAGATGTTTTGCCTATCTGATTATACTTTTCCTGCACCATGTGTGATTTTGCAGGGGCAAAAAAAAAAAAAAAAATGGAGACAAAGGTTTACAGTTTTATATTCAACATGCTGAAACAGGATATTAAAAAGTGGATTTTACCAGGAGTCATTTACTCTAAAACTGTTTCAGCCTTTTCAGAAAAGGGAAAGGTCACAGAGGAGCAAGTACAGTGTAGTTCATACAAATATGGAAGTCCTTAATAAGCAAAAACAGTGATTTGTCATTTCAAAGACAGAAGAAAATAAAGACTTTTGGTTGTGCCTGAACATGTGGAAACACTTGTTCATACTTGCAACTAAAGTAAGTTTTAAGATATAAATGTCCCTAGAATCACTCAAGATTAATGGATTTTTATTTTGTTTGTAACACATTTTTTTATTCTCAGGAAAAGAGATCCCGTTTAGGATTTTTATAGATATTTTGGGATTTATTTAAAAAACAGTCTTCATCGCGGAAGTGAATGATGTCAACTTCTCAAGCAGCTTCATCTGCTACGAATTCAGCAGGCATTTCAAAGACCTCTTCAATCCTAATCTAAATATTTCTCTCCTGCCAAACGTCCAGACAAACCAAAGTAAGTCTCACAAATGCCTGGAGTCGGCAGTCTGAACCTATGACATTCAGTATAGCTTTATGGAGCCATTTAGTCTATGGGTTTTGGCCCATCCTGCAACAATTTTTGCCAGTAGCTTTAATTATGAAAGACATTAGAATAACACAACCCGACAATTTAGTGCCATTATATAGTCCTGCAGAAATGTAAAGGCCATGTTCCACATGGGGATATGCAATGTCTGCCTGGTAGCTGCTCAGCTAAACCGCTTTATATAATCAATACTTTTTTTTTTTGATTCACGGATGGAAATTAAATGGAATATAACACTCGATAGCTCAATCACCGACAGTTCTGAACCTCGTGATCCGGGCCCAACCTAAATACTAATGATAATCTGAGTTTTCTGGACACACATCATCACTATTTCAAGACGGTCTGCTGTGGCCAACCGTCCCGCACTCATTGCCATTTGAGTTACATGACAGCACTTTCCATTTGCCGAATCCGAGGCAGGTGTCGTACAAGCATGTGCTCCGAACGTCCAGTTAATCCTGTCAGACAATTGCAGTGGGAAAGTGGGCAGAGTGCTGATGGAGTAAAGTTGTCATTGCATTGGAAAATATAGGACGTGTGTTCACTGACTGGCTCACTGTGTGTTTCCCCTGGCCAAGACTTCGTGGTGTGTTGTCCCACCAGGCCGTTGCTCTCTGAAATAAATCCTGGCTTTTCTCTCCTCCTCTCTCTCGCATGCATGCACACACACACACACACACACAAAAAGTTTGACGCTATCGCACACAACTTTGCTCTGTTTTCCCCTCCCTGTGTGGGTGAAGTGCTACAATTTCAAGTCCAAGGTTTTCCTACAAAGTGATGTGTTCAGTTTCGGAGGAGGAATTTCAAATTAAAAACATCAGCGTAAAACCCCTTTGCAATTAAAGACAGAAGAATAAATTACATATCATCAGAAAACACAGGGGATGTACTCTGACGTATAGTGACCTGAGGGAAACAAAGAACAAACCTGAACAGGACTTTGTAATGAAAGCCAGCTCAAACTTCAGAATGACGCACTGATAACTTGCTGAGTCTGGCATTTCCAGATGTGTATTTTGAAGGACAAAAGCTTTGCATGTCTGTTCAGCTGCAATCCATCACAATTTAAGTTACCAATGCCTTAAACCTTTAAGGCCTATTCCGAATTTTTATTGTCTATAACAGGATTTTAAAAAGGTCAGTCTTATATTGGCTGTAATATCGCTGGTGCCAGTGAACAAATACCTTGTTTGCCCAGGCTTGTATTTCCAGATTTTATTGCACTCTATTTTGTCAACTGAATATCACCTCTTTCATAAATCACTTCAGGATACATTAGCTAAGGGGTATTGGCGACGTGGCTCTCAGCTTCTTTGTTCACATTGTTTACAATGGTGAAACTGTTCACCATCCCTTATTGCCAAACCTACACCCAGAGGAACCTCACACTTGTCTCCTCAGATCGACTTGACCCCTGTCACTCCTCATTTCATCTCAGCCTTCCACAGGATGTACATAAATGACTCACTGACCGGTGCTAGGAAGATTATTCCCATTACAGCCATTGTTATGAAAAAACATCGAAGCCTGCAGTAGAAAAGGTGATGATGAGCCGTTGTTTTTACTCTTCTCTCATAGGCTCACCCCTTCTATTTGCTTGTCTCCTTGTTTTTCAGAACATCTCTCCATATTTCTGCAGAGCGTATGTTGCATTTTCTTCAGAACTCTTCAGCTTCGGCCCCTTCTGGCCACCAGAAGGGAACAACACTTCAGGGCAGCTGTTGCGGTTTGTGTCAACATCTGCTTTAGCTTGTTTTCTCGTTGAGTGGGGAATGGAAGAGTCAAAAATAACACAAGGTTCAAAAAGTGCAGTTTTTAGGACCACTTCCAGATTATCCTGTAGACACAGACTGATCAGTGCTCTTTGTGATGGGTAGACTTTCTGTCTCTTAGTGAGTGATGCACCTATATGAAAAACCCTGCCCCTCCCCTCCATGTTACACACTAAACTGAAACAAAATTAAATATGTAAGAGGTCCTGAAGGTATTATGTCTTGTTCTACGCTTACCTTAGCTCCACTCTTATCCTGGCATAAATTTGGATGCCACTTGTTGGCCAGCATTGTTGGCCACAATAAACGTGCAGAAGCTCCCTTATAGTCCACTATATAGGCTGTTATTGCCAGCTTCACCCCTCGTGACCTATTTCCTCCATTGTGCAGTCCAGAGGTCTGCATGTAACAATTTTCAACACGTTAGCAGCCAGAGGGGTCTGCGAGGAAAATGTCGGCCACGCTGCAACATCAATCTACCGTAGACTTGTCAGCTTTGGCTCCGGGGAAAGACAATGACCGGTAGCTCCTGCCTGTGCATGTTTTGTCTGGGCACAGCATTTTTGAAATTAAAACTGAGCTGTAAAAAAAAAAAGAGAGCTACAAGTGGTTTAAAATTTAGCTGACAGAAAGTTTGCATGCCCATTCCTGAAAAGAGATTATTAACGTCTCAGATTTGTGTTTGCAGAGGTAATGAGAGCGTAGGAGAATAGTATCTGGTCATTTTCCTGCAGATGCCTCTGGGGGCACTTCACTCTCTCTGCAGCACTGGGTTCATTTTCAGACTGAGGGAGAGGAGCTACAGACCAATTTCACCTCTATGGTTTGATAATTGCCACGACAGAAAGATGTCAGTAGAAGCATAGTCAGCTTTCATTCCCGTGGTTCCTGTTCATTCTCTCTTCTCTTTGTATAATACCATGTTATTGAACATTTATAGAATTTTTAACGCGCTCCGATGTTCTTGTCTCACTGGTGTTTCTTGCTAATTAGAGATTAGGGGGTTCAAAAAACTTCAAGAAAATAAAACCATTAGAATGATGAGTGATGCAGTAGGACCGTTGTGTATTACTGTTGATGACAAAATGAGACAGAAAGTAACATAAAGAAGGAAACAACAAATGGCTGCTCCTTCAGCCAGTAAAGACCTCATTACACAGCAAATCAATCAGGGCTGTTTTTTATGGCTCCACAGGGGAAATACATTCAAGACTAATAGCAGCATCATGCTATCCCACTAATATCAAACAGTGTTTGTTGGTTTGGACAGCACTACCCACGGTTCTCATCACAACCCCTCCCGCCCCCTCCCCCCTACCCCCCTTTTCCCCTCATCGCTTTAAGTCCTTCCTTCCTGCTGTTTTCAGGATGATGTCCAACGTTGACGTTTGCGTCTCACTTATCTGACAGCTCTTGTGCCACTTCTCTGGAAGTGACTCACCCTGTTTTAGAACAAAATGAATAAGTAAATCAAAATCACTGGAAGTTCCAAATTAACCACATGCCATGCCAGAGTCACCAAAGGTCACATTACTGAAATGTAGACTGCTACCAAGCTGTTACAAGAAAGAGGGACAGCTGCCAGAGCTTCAGGTCTTAAATTCAAGATTCCGTCTCTTTATAGTTTATAATCTTTTAAGTGCTGCTCAGAGTAACTCCATATGGTTGTTCAGAGGGGAAGCCCTGAACTACTGCTCGCCATCCAACACCAGTACGGGTCCCTTACTTTTGTAGATTTTTCCACTGCTTCTGTCGCCTCTGATAACATTTTACTGTTATCAAGATCTTGGAACACAGCGTCGTTGCAACAGCGATGTCAATCATACAGGTTATAACCAAGCCAGCTGTTCAGAAAGATTACTTTGGGGTCGAGGCAGAGTTAGCTCATCTATAGTGTCAGTTATAATCCTGCGGAGTTGAACAATGAACCGAAGATATATCATTTGCCTTTGCCTTCATGTCCAAATAATTTTAGCTAACCATCTTTTTTTTCTTTCTAAGGATTGTCTGAACTGCAAATCTAGAGTTTTCGGATCTCAGCTAATAGTTAACAGATGAGACCGTCCTCTGGAAAAGCACAACAACGTCAGTCATCTCAGCAAATGCCCCAAAAAGAACAGTGTTTGCATTCAAGTGACAAGGTCCTCTAGTGGCTGTAGGAATTTTGACTGGAAGTGTTTTTGGATAAGTTGCAAACAGAAACTGGTGATGTCAGATTAACTTAAACTGCTCACGTCTCTTCTTTCTTTCATTATCCTGATTCTCATCAAGAAGCATGGAGGACCGAGTGCAGAAGGGGGTCACAAGATGGATCCAGCTATGATCTCAGTGGGACTTAAACCTGACCGTGACGCGGTTCCCTTTGCAATAATACAGATTTCCCCGTGAGCAAAGGACACAATGCTGGGAATTTTGGAATTCCCGTGTGCATTTGGAGGAGTGTATTGCTGAACTTGAGCAAAGTACCAGAGCAATTTTTTCCCTCTCTCGCTCTCGCTCTCCATCTTTCCCTCTTCCTCTCAGCTCTACCTCCCGTCTGTGATGGATGAGGTCAGCTTAGACCTCACAGAGCGAAAGACTGCCGCTGCTGAAGAAAAATATGAGGAAATGAATTCACTTCTGCGTGTTTTTAGATAATTTTACAGGAACAGAGGCCTTTGAACGTGAGATCAGTTGTATAATTGAAGACAGTCTTTAGAAAAACCTACTCCATTCTCCCTTCTGTTTCACCATATGGTACATAATTATAACTCACCAACACACCACTTTCTCTGAGTCATCAAACAACTCTGTTTGAATACACAACTTGAAACATAATCCATATCTTTCTCAGTCAGTAAATACTGAATGTAAAAACCGAGTCAGACAATGGAGGAAAAACAAATAAGAGATATAGGCTGGATTTTGACCAGATGCATTTAGAGAAAGCCATTGTCTTGCTGCAGCTACCGGCCAACTCGCTGTTAGTCTCCTCTCCCCTGTGGAATCATGAGATTTTTCTTCAGTACTGTAATCCTATACACCACGACAGAAGAACTCATTATTTGGAACAATAACTGAGTCACATGCTCGCAGTGTGCCGGGCCCAGATATGCAGCTATAATCCCCTTAGGGACACAAGTGGACCCTGGAAACTAATGAGGGGTGGCCCTCGACACCACAAAGTTGTTTGCATTTCTGCCATTCATAAAATAACAGTATACATCCCTTGCTTTCCTCTGAATGGGTCCACACTTTTGACCAGTAAGTCTTTTCAGCTGTGAAATCTTCATCTGGACGTGAGATGATGAGTGAATTTGAAAGTTGAGCATCAATGCATGAAAGCTTCTCAGAATAATGTGAGTGGGAATACAACCCAAGGATATTATGACTTTTAGAGACCTAAATAAACCATCTTTTCTATCCTGACCTCCCCATTTTTGCTCACTCAATATTATAAAATAACTTAAAAAGGACATTTTAAGGTGTCCTTCATTTTTCCCTTTCCATCTCCTAACTTAATCTATTGATTTATTATAATAGCAAATGTATAAAACAGTCAAAAGGGAGACATGAATGTAGCACTTAATAAACTTTTAGCCCCTTATACTTTTGGCACCACGCACTCTGAAATGTGACGTCCTCCGGAGGATCATCTCATCTGACAAGCCGCTTTCGAAAAGCTTTGGATTTCGGAAAATGGTGACATCCTTTCGCTTGGGCCGAGGCTGACGTTGTGAGCTCCCACACAGCTGCGGTCCTCATCTCGTCGCCTCAGAAGAATAAACAGGCAGCGATGGAAAAGTCTTCCCTCGCACAGTTTCCAGGTCCCACGTCCATCAAGGTGAGAGAGGCACGAGGGGCCGGCGGGCCGGCGGGCGGAGGGAAGGAGACACGAATGAGATGTAGGTGCAGTATATTCAGGATTGTGCCAACTTTTTGTCAGCGCAGTGTGAAGGATCTGTTTCTCCCGCGCCAACTGGACGCACATGTTTATCAGTCCCACACAGACACGCACCCTGCTATATTTCATAATCCGCCGGCTGTCCGCTATCTCCCATCTCCCATCTCCCTCTCTCCCTTTCTCTCTCTCTGCAGCGTGTGCTTGTTTGTATCACTCACAGCTCATCCTGGACTGGTAAAAACATGACCAGAGCTCATGGCGCAGCAACATTATTACCACATCTGGGTAAATATCCTCCCTGTATCCTGTTAACAAAACAACATGGTTCTTATTTTTTTTTAATAGCGAGTGATTTATCACACCTCAACACTTTTTTTGGATTTAAAAGGTTCCAATATCTTAGTCTAAAAAAGCCTGGCTGTCAGGGATTTGGAAAATCATCAGATTTTTATTCACTGCATGTTTGCTTCTCATTACTAATCTATAATATTATTAACAAGATTTTATTTAAAGGATTTATGACTCATTAGAAGCACATGTTGGCAAGTAGAGAAGTATAAAAGGCCACTTCTCAACCTCTCTACTTACCAGTCAAATACAATGACTGTAAGAGCAGCTATTTTAAACAGTTAAAGTAGGTTTTCAAATGAGTATTTGAATGATACATTAGAGTCAGAGGAAAGTAAACGTGACAGAAAGCCAGTTAACAAATCTCATATTATATTATTGGTTGTTAGTTCACATTTAGTTGTTCATGAAAACGCAAGAACTATGACTGCAGGGCAAGAGAATATTAATTGGCCTATATGCAAACTTTTACTGCCAGGCTCACTTAGAGCATCCACAGCAGCTTGGAGAGGATACTGCTACAAATTAGGCAATTTTGAAATGTGAGAAATACAAAATAATTTGTTTGAAATAATGGACATAGACAGTAATTGGTGTATATTAAAAAAAAACAACAACAACAACAAAAAAAAAACAAACATGGAAAACTTATTTGAGTCAGCATTGCATGAATGTGTACTCTCTAGACCGATTCCTGTTCCCCTGAGGTCCTGACTCTGAAATAACTTGTGAAAACCAAGAGCTGTTTACATTGCAATCAAATTACTGTTACTGCCCCAATTACTGCCCCAGACAGTAAATCATCAGCATTGGCCAATTGTCAACTCTGCCTTGCTAGAACGCAACAGGGATGAATTGAATAATCGATTGCACGTCCTAATTTGGAGGCAACACTACTCAAAAAACTCAAATCCTTCACCTTTATCTACATTAGCTGCAATGCAGGGATGAAAGTGAGGATCCAGAATGATTCAAGTTTCAATTTTTTGATTCGTCAGGAGAGAAGCATCAGTGTGAAAATAGTTTCAAAACACTGCCTTGATCCGAGAGCAGCTCTCTGATACTTACCGATGCTTTCGTAAGTATGTTAGGTCATCAAGGGCATCGTCAACACCCTTAAAACAAGAAGTCAAAATGTGACAAGTCTCACACAGCAACTTTCCCTGATGCTAATGAGGATGCAAATTGCTGTTAAGGAGGGACATTCAGCGAAATCAAAAGAGGAGAGGGAGGAAGTAAGATGCATTGCACCAGCTTGTTGCACATCTGACGGTCTGCCAAATAATTCCCTTTACAGGAGATGGAGTTTCACAAAGCACCCCAAGTCATCTACATAATCAATTCGGACCCTTATCTACATTACCGAATGCAGAGGCTATATTTCTCAGGAATCCTGCCATGCATTTCGGTCTCGCTTATACTTGCATGTCTTTTTCCATTATTTTTCCCTCCGATGCATTGTGCAGCTGTTCGGCATTATATGCTTATTCTTTTCCAAGTTCCAACCAAGCGCAGTCTTCATTGGTGAGAACATAAAGAATGAATTACTGGGAGGATGTGTGTCAGTTCAACACCAAGGCCTGAGTCTTTGGTAATAGCCTGAATGGAAACCAGTCAGAGGAAAAGCTGCAGAGATGGTGCTGTGAAACTACTGTGAAATTGACTTTTATTTCCAATTCTTTTCACTTTGTCACTCTATTGAACACGTAAATAGTCAGTTACCCATCATTTAAAAAAAAATTCACAGTCCAAGAAGCAGTGGTGGAAGAAGTATTAAGACCTTTTACTTAAGTAAAAGTACTAATAGCACTCTTTAAAACTACCCCACTACAAGTAAAAGTCCTGTATTCGAACAATTGCTTTAGTAAAAGGTACGTTTTATCTGTAGTATGCACTTGAAGTATCAAAATTAAACTGCATTCTGCAGTAAAATGGTCTTTGTCAGCATTTTACAATTATATTGATATATTAGATATATAGATTAATATAACTGCAGCATTAATGTTTATGTTTCATTTTACTGCTGTAGATGTTCATGGTTGAGCTAATTAGAACTACTTTATATAATGTTAGTAATTTATTCTACAGCAATGCACCATAATCAATAAGCCATATGTTTATGGCATCGCTGTCCTGCGAGAACCACATATCTCTTAAAAGTCAGCTTTTCGTGAGCTCAGAAAAAAACTGCCCTGTTTTTCAGCTTTGTTACAATGAATTTTCCAGCTAACCAAAGAGGGTTTTTAAATAATTTATTTAGCTTTAGAAGTAGTGGAAACTTCTAAACCCATTCTTAATTCTTCAGTTTGTTAGAAAAAAAATCACATTTGAAGATACATGGCTTTCACTGGACAGGAAGGGTATAAAACATTGTAACTAGATTTGTCAGACAAATGGTGTAAAAAGTACAATAATTTTTGTCTCTGCAGATGTAGTGGTATTGAAGTATAAAGCTGCATAAAATGGAAATACTCAAGTGAGGTACAAGTACCTCAAATTTGTACCTGAGTACAGTACTTGAGTAGAAATTTACTTACAGCTTAGGCCACTTAAAGCCAGTGATTTCTGGTCAATTAGTAGTCTAATAAAGTTAGCTCTGGGATTTGAGTCAGTGGAGAAACAGTCATTGTTGAGGCAATCCGAAACCATTTTAATTCGATCAATACAGCAGAAACAAGATGCCAGTAACACATGTGGATTCGAACTAACACAAAATCACGCCCTTTGTTTACAGAAGAAGAAAGGCTTCATAAAAAGAGCTTCCCCTCTGAAATGTGGCTGACCCCGAGCAAGCCCTGTCACGCGGACTTTCAGCCCTTGAAAGAGAGGATGTTTGTGTGTGTATATGTGTTTGTGTGTGTGTGTGAGAAGTGCGAGTGAGTGAGTGAGTGTGACATATGTGTGTGTGTGTGTGTATGTGTGTGTTCTGCAGGTGAGGACTGATCCTAACTGAGCCCCACCCAGAGCCTTTTCTGTCCTCATAAAGGAACTACTCATACTGCTGAATGGTTGATGTTGAAAGGACGCTTTTCAAGACACAGAGCCAGAGGGAAAAACCAAAACTGTGCGCCCAATGTTTAAACCAATATTGGTTACAATACATCTAAGTAACTTTTCCGTTAAAATTCCCATGGTTAAATTGCATCCTAAAGGTTTTTCATTGTAAAGTTTCTCAATGAACTCAAAGATTTTATTTTTCTTTTAATGGTTGATGCAGTCAAACAAATGAACAGTATTATGAGTAAAGCTAGAAAAGTACTACAGCTAAAAAGCTGTTAAAAGTACAGTGTATCATTACTTTTATGCCATCTAAACCTGTAAACCTGATTAAGTCTGTGTTCTCTGGACATTTACTACACACTTTTATAGAAACATTGGGAGATTACGCCTCCAAAGAATGCTTCAAATGTCTATTCTATAAATTAGAGACACAAACTGTTCTCACCTCCATATTTGCAAGTGGGAATTTTAAATCCTTAAAAATTTACTGAATCCAGTGCCCCTTTATGTTACTGCTGTTGGCCTGCTCAACTGTGGCATTCAGCCTAATGAATCTTCTATCCTGCTCTTCCCCCTACTGTACATTTATGGGATTTCAGCTTACCAGAATGTACGCAGCATACCGTATATAATACGGTAAACAGTTTCAGTCCTTTGTTTTCATCTGCTTTCAAATTTGCCAAAACTTAAGTTATCCTTCGAAAATTTAGAATAATTTCCTTTTCACCTCAAATGGACACATTAGCCCCTTTTTTTGATGAGAAATCTCTTCTTAGCCTACACACTAAACACAGAATAACACTTTGTAACAACAGCTATCAGCCACCACTTGCTCTTTGGTTACCTGCTGTCTACACCCCTCCATTCTGTTACCACCTTTCGTGTGACTCATCTTCCTTGAAATCGTTCATGCCTCATATATTTTATGCATCACCCTCTTTGGGATAGTTAACTTTACAAGCAGCATTACTGTAAAATCGTGGGGGAACAGTATCCTGCTTATGCTGACAGCTTTCGTATCAACAATATTGGTCAATAAAACCTGCAGTGGTTGTTTTTTATTTTTACGTATTAGGTCTAATCAAGATGCATTAGTTCCCTTCAGTCATTTATCCAGTAATTGTTGCTAAAGGTTAAAATCTGTACTGTTTAAGCAGCTGTAACAGTCCAGCTGATTAGTCTTGCATTTTAAGTGAGCTATAAAATCCATACTGCTGAGTTGGTTGCTTTGATTCAGGGTCAGCAGTCCAGTTAGCTTGTAATTATTCATATGTTGATCATTATTTATACTCTGATAGCCAGGCTATAATCTCAATTAATTAGATTTGGCAGTCTATTTATGGCCGTAAGTGAATACAGGTGGTTTGTTAAATATACTAAACAAAAGAGCTTCCAAATAGATCCAAGGAGAAACTTTCCTTGTTTTAAAAAGGTATTGATGAAATCTTCTTATGCGCCCAAAGGGGCACAGGGGTGAGAGATCAGGCAGGCAGGCAGCCAGTTACCTTTATCATATATTAACATCAAGCACAACCATATCACTGCTATGGCCCCAGACAAAAAATAAGCTGCCTGGCCCTCCATTTACCTCCCTTTCACCCTGCGCTCTGTACAGTTTTTCTCTGCCAGAATACTACTTGTGCCCAGATTTGCTGTGTAGTAATGATTTAAGACATACTTTGGGAATGAATGCAGGGTTTAGTGATTAAGGCCCTGTAAAAGTTTTGACACACACACACCCTGCTAAAGACGGGGCCTCAAGATTGGGTGATTTAATAGGACTCACCGTTCTCATATTAGTTGATATTCTGCATGTTCCCAACAAACTATTGCATAAAGAAGGTTGACACACAATAACCCAAAACTTTCGGGGGCTCATTTGGTAATCCAGCCCTGTGACAAAAGCCCATAACTGCAACACATTATCCATTTACTAACTAATGTCACGTGTTTTGTTTTGTTTACTTGATTGTTTTTCATTTTGCAAAAGGAACACCAAATACTATCCTCGTTTATGCTAGCAGTAAATGATTAGGATTTTAATTAAGGGCCAACTGCTTCAATTCAGAAGCAGTTATAAACAGTTCCTTGGAACAATATCTGAGAATATTGCAGAAATGTGCAAATTCCCCTTGAGTATAAACCAAATATACAGCTGTATACAAGTGTGCGGGAGGCCCTGGGTAAATAACATATTTTGATGTTTTTCTGAAGTGAAATAAACTTTTTGTTTTATGAACTTTAGAAATAGAAAAAAAAAAGTTAAACAGTAATTTTAGTGTTTGTTTGGACAAAACAAAACAAAACAAAAAAAAAAACAACAAGCCACATTTTTCAGAAAAGTCTGGCCAGCCTACTAAGTCAGTTCTTAGCAGCCCCCTCTTTGGCAGATATCACAGCTTGTGTTCACTTATTGTAGCAGCTAAGTGTCTTTCTATTGTTGATTTAGGGATTTTCACCCACTCTTCCTGCAGATCACTTCAAATTCTAAGACATTTTGCGCACACACACATACACTATATATAAGATCTACCCACTGTGCCAGGGGGGCTGTGAGCTTCCGCTTGTGTTTCTTGAAGTGGTTTCGTGGCGATATCGACATCCACCTTGGATCCTTGTCCTGCTGTAGAAGCCAGCTTCTTTTAAGCTCCCCTTTCTTGACTGGCTGCAGGACATCTGCATCCAGAATTTGCCAATACTTAATGGAAACCATTCTTCCCTCTGTCCCTGCAGTTTTTCCTGTGCAGAAGACTGCCACAGAGGCCCGAAGCTAAATATTTCTACCCCCAGAACACAGATATAGTAGGGTACCTTTGCAATGCACATGCTAAAATTACTGATTTTGTTTTTTTCTATTTGTAAAGTTGATGAACTAGAAATTGTCAAAGCATTAACATTTGAAACAAATGTTCATTTATTTATTTCTTTAATCTCTGATTGCTGTGGGGGCTTGCAGTCACTTCCTCTCACTTGAATAAAACTAACAGAGCTTGTAATCTTTTCAAGAACCGGCCAAACGTTTGCATACAACCGATATCTCACGATGACAGCGTGAGGAAAGTTGTCTCCATCTATCAGATAAGGATCAAGCATCCGTGGTAAAGTGGGCACTTAGCGTGGCCCCGCCCACCGCCGCTCACACCGGAAGTCGAGCTGTTGTTGTCACACTGGAAGAAAATGGCCGCCGCTCTGACTTTTTTTCAATGAAGACGCCGATATTTCAATTTCATTCCGTTTCCTCGCACCGGAGCCACGGTCGCCCGCTATGCAAACCAGAAGGCAAGTCCGCCCCGTCCGCCCGGGGTCGACGGCGCCCCGCCGGTCTGCGTCCCGGGCGGCGCAACGTCGCCAGCGTTTAGCGGGCAACTCGCAGCTTCTGCCCACTCGGAGCGGGCTAGCGTGCTAACGTTAGCTATGTCAGCCTCAACGGTCAGGCATCACCGAGCTTGTTGCTATCCAGCCGCTCTCTCGGCGGCGCCCCCGGTCGTCCGGGTCCACCGACCCCCGGCTTGCCCCGGTTCCGTCGACTCCGGGACGCGTCGTGCGTGTATCTCCTCCGCCGGAGCCTCTTTTGAACATATAAAATATAAAGCGGAGGACGGAACAGTTTCGCTCGTCGGTCTTCTTAGCCGCTTGTGTGTGGAATCTGATTGGGCGCCAGCCAGGCTATTTTTCATCAGTACTGACTTAACAACTTTGCCAAGCCGCGCCGAGTGTCTGTGTCTGTGTCTGTGTCTGTGTCTGTGTCGATTTGTCTGTCGTCTGCTTGCGTTCGCGGCCGCGCCGCGTTGACACACGTCTGCTTTGTCGCCGTGCAGGGTGTGAATGGTCACTATAGGAAGGTGACAGTGTGGGGGCAAAAAAGGACAGCATCGTCTACCGTCACTCGCCCTGCAGCTGGCGGTGGACCACAATGGTAAGTTTCATCCCTCTCAGGTCATCCAGTCCCAGCATATCCACGGTGGATGTAACACACCAGATTAAAATATCCCACCACAAAAGCTTCACCAGAACTGGCACAGTTTGTCTCTACCTTATTTGGGTTCTGCCATTGTGTCTGAGCTGTTTCTTTTTTTTTTTTTTTTTAACTTATTCCCCTCAGCAACAAGTTTTGGAATATGCATTGGATCGAGCCGAGGTAAAAAAAAAAAAAAAAAAAAAAGCAAAAAAAAAAAAAAAGCAAAAGCCACTATTTGAGGTTTATGTGTTTGTTTGTAGAGAGAGAGAAATGAATGGCAGGTAAACAGATGTGTCTCTGTGCACCATCGGAATGCGCTGGCCATGTTACTCATACACTGCTCTGTCCCATCACCCATTAATACGGTGTGTCATCTGTTGCTCAGTACATTGTCGAAAGTGCTCGACAACGACCAGCCAAAAGAAGAACTTCGTCCGGCGGGAAGAAGAGTTTGTATCAGAAGCTCAATGAGCTGTACATAGAGGAATGCGAGAAAGAGCCAGAGTTAAAGGTTTGTGTTATGCAACATCGCTCTCGGTTATTATGAGGTCGGTCATGGGCATGCATTAAAACTGTGTTTAGTCCAGTCTGTGGGGAAGGAGTAGGAAAAACTGTGATTTTTGGAATATTAAAATGTGTTGATAGTAGTTTCTAAACCATGCATTCATGCACAGGTTATCTATCAGCTCCATTTAAGTGTGTTAATGCAAGACAAGCAAGGAGCTGCATATAACTGATTGAACAATCAATAAAAGTTAGCTCCAATTTTGTTTACTGTTTATTAAAAGCAATAGGCAACTAAAATAATCTAGATGTATTTGTTCAGTTAACTGGCAAACATAAGGTTTAATCAACATAGATTTTGCTCAAATCATGATCTGTAAATACATCAACAGTAAGAATTGCTTTCAATCCTCATCTACTTTGAGTTAAGGATCTTATATAGTGATTTACTATGCTTTTCGAAATCAAACGTAACAAAAACGCACTGCCTATTTAGGAAATCTAAGATATGACAAGCATTTGCAAATGTAAAAATATATATGCCTATACTAATATTTTTTGTCAAATTATGAAATGACAGAGGTGATTACTTGTTAGTCCTTAGTGAATGTCAATTATTTTTTTTCTCACATAGAGTTGCAGTGGATACAATGGCATATTGGATTTCTGGTTCAAATGTGGCAGATTTGTCTCTTATTTATCTCTTTTCTGTGTGTTGTCTTCCCAAAGAACTTGAGGAGAAATGTGAATCTACTAGAGAAGCTGGTGTCTCAGGAGTCTGTATCATGTCTGGTGGTCAATCTGTACCCTGGGAATGAAGGCTATTCTTTAATGCTCAGGGGCAAAAATGGATCTGGTAAGAGAAGGAAAGTTAGAGTAAAGGAATTATCCAGGTCCATCCAGTTTTTTTGTTTTTTTTTTGTCGTGTTTTTTGTAGATCTGTTCACAACAGTTGTCTCATCTGCATCATTCACATCTGTTTTCCGTCCTAGATTCTGAAACAATCCGTCTGCCATATGAAGAGGGAGAACTGCTGGAGTACCTAGATGCAGAGGAGTTGCCTCCTATTCTGGTGGATCTGTTGGAGAAATCACAGGTTTGTATGCATATGTGCACATATACAAATGTGTATATGCATAAATCATGTAGTAGATATTAAGCTATTGACTTTTAAGTTAATTGTTTTATTGTGGGGCGACGGTAATGAAAATATCTCGAACCACACTCAAAATATATAGTACTAGCATAGTATATAGTACTAAATGTATAAAAGCAAGGCTATACAGTGTTTAAATTCTTGATATCTAAGAGTAGTTTCTCATCGCTTATTGCTGTTTGTGTGTGTTTGTGTGTATATATATATATATATATATATATATATATATAACATATGCATTGTGTCTTTGTGTCTCAGGTGAACATCTTCCACTGTGGCTGTGTGATAGTAGAGGTGAGAGACTACAGGCAGTCTGGGAACACCAAGATGCCCACCTACCAGAGCAGACACATCCTGTTGCGGCCAACGATGCAGGTAAACCAGTGGGATATGCAGGAAACCTCTCACATAGACAGAAACAAATATTAAAAAAAAAAAAACTAAAGTACTGTTTGACCAAGCATAAGATTTTGACCTGGAACAAGTATTAACCTACAGTTGACCTTTTAACATAGAAACATGGCTTAATATTGTCTGTGTCTTTGCCCTGCAGACTCTGATCTGTGATGTCCATGCCTTGACCAGTGACCACCACAAGTGGACACAGGTAAAACATCATGTTTGCTATCTCAGTGAGATACACAAAAGACTGAATCCTGCCTCAACTGACACTTCGCTATCTTGATTTCCTATTTTTCTTTCCCTTTAATTCACCGACATCTTCTTCAGAACAGTTTGTTGTGTTTGTTCACATACACTTAGAAACTGTATATTTCCCAGTAAATTAAAATTATTTTGAATTTTTTCCATAAATGTTAACTTTTATTTATGAGAAATGCATCTAAAGTACCTTAGCTAATGAAAATGTTCTTGGTCATACTAGTAGGCAGTCCTCTCTTGAGTGTCTTTTTCTTTTGGCACTAGCACTTTGCACAGGTGTTTTGTGTAGCATCTGTTTTTCTTTTTTAGGATGACAAATTACAGCTGGAGAGTCAGTTGATTTTGGCCACAGCTGAACCTCTGTGTCTGGACCCCTCCATATCTGTCACCTGCACAGCCAACCGCCTACTCTACAACAAACAGAAAATGAACACTCGCTCCATGAAAAGGTAGAGAACACACTTATGCACTCAGCAGGGTTGGAGCCAGCTCACTTTGAATGCCACAGGACAAAAATGGTCATCTTTAAGTGTTTTATCTTTCTGAAATGGGAGAAAAGAATAAATAGAAGCTCTGTGACTGTGGAAAGCAAAAGTCAATGAATGAAGCAAAAACCTTGATCATTTGAAGACACACTTATTGTTTGGTATTGTAGGTGTTTCAAGAGGCACTCTCGAGCTGCACTGAACCGGCAGCAGGAGCTGTCCCATCTGCCCATGCCACCGCAGCTACGACTATACGACTACCTACAGAGGAGGAAGGAGAGGAAACCGACTCCTGTCATAGACCTGAAGATCTCAAAGTTCGGAAACGTGAGGAGTCGAAATGCCCACGATGGGACAAGCATATCCACACTGTGTACATATTCAAATATGAGGAAGCTGACTGAGGCTTTTATCATCCGGTAGAACTTCTCCCACATGATAAAAAAACCTGTTTGTCTGTCACGACATTTTTATATTTAAATGAAACTTGAGGTGAGGTGAAATGTTGCTTCCCACGACTGTATTCAGCCACGATAAAATGTAGACTATTTTCCCCCGAGGGAGTCGCAAACACAACAGATGAAAACAAGCCAACGTTTCAGGACCGCATCGTTTCTGTTTGCAGTTTACCTCTGTTGAGGAAAACCTCTTAACCTGCTGTTGAACAGGTCAATGTTTGTTGTCACAGAGCTCTCGTTTGTTTTCGCTCATGCCTCTTTTTTGCTTTTCCCTGCTGCTGTCGTCCCGGCTTCTTTGCTGTCATCACTTGCAGTGTGTTGACATGTGGAAGCAGAACAACTGCCAACTTACTATGCCGAAGGAAATTGATGTAAGTAGCTCGTTGTTCCTCTGAAACACTGTCACTTTAACATTTGAGCCACAGCACTTAAGACCCAGTCAACTCATATTCCAACAGTTACAATGTAGGGCAGAGCAAACCAGGCGGATTTGTTTGTGTAATGCTATAGGTGGAAAAGTACGCTGTGGTTGAGAATTCCCTGCAGTTGGAGGACTCTCAGCCCACTACTGTGATCTGGCCTGCTGAGGTAAGTGTGACAGCAGCATTAACACACTCTTAGGGTATATATCAATAATGGCTGCTTGCTGTCATAAATAAGCAGGGAGTGGTTGTGTAATCTCCATAGGAAACAAAGTAAAATCTATCCCCCTTCCTCCTAAATTGACTTTGCCAACCTCCCTACATCATGCAAAATTAGCACACAGCCTCTTGGCTGTACTCAAAAATACTTGTGTTTTATTTCAAACAAAGAGAGAATGTATCAACACAGAAAAGATGCTTTCACAAAAATTGAACTACCTTTAACAGATGTGAAACAGCAACACTGAAGTAAATGGGCAACATGTCTGAATTTCAAACATGCTTCTGCTATTCTGGAAAAAAAGACCACACTGCTCTGCATACAGACCTTGCCAGGGACATTGCTTCTGTCCATAAATGGTGCTGGACTCACTAGACTTCACACGTTTCCAAAATACCTTATCCCTTATGAAAGTCAGTGAGGCGAAGGGTAATATAATCAGAGTGCTGGGCCCAGAAACAGTTGCTGCTAGCCACAGTCAAAGTCATGAGGCAAGGTCAGTTGCATAAGTGAACATTCAGGTTATTGACCAAACATTAAATAATAATCCACCTTTATCTATGCAGTTTCAATTTAACTTCTCTCTTCTCCTCCTCCCTTGCCCTTTCTCCCCAGTTCAAAACACCCCAGTGACACCCCAGAGATTCTGCATGTCTCTTATTCAGTTGTCTTTGTCCACTTTGTTGACACAGGAAGTTGTAGATGACTACACTTTTGAGTGTGAGGTCGGGGGCCAGGCACAGAGGACCAAGGTGTCTATCTTCCAGTCAATGGGAGACCCGTTGGTGTATGGGAAGATCTACTGTGCTAAAGAACCAAAAGCAGAGGAGGACAGCACAGACCTAAAGCTCATACATCCTCCGTAAGTACAGTCTGTGCGACAAATCCAGTATACATGACCGAATTTGAAATGCCATTCTGAGTTAACCTGTCTTTATCTCTTTTGTCTCACTCACAGCTTCCTCATAGGCTCCAAGATGGATGCAAACCGGTGAGTCACCATGTTTTCTTTCATTTAGAAGCAAATCCTCTCAGCTACACAGTTAGGGATATGCAGTTGGAGAGCATGGTATAAATTTTGTGTTATGTCTGTCTGTTTCATAGGTTTCTCACTCAGTACAAAGGAGTGTATGAGAGAGATGTGAAGTGTCAGGTCAAGATGTCCCATAACTCAGGCAACGTGGGAACGGGGCCTCCCTCCCCCAGCAAAGATGAGGTAGGTACTTCCTTGTTTGGATGTGGGAAAAGTTCAGGGTTGCTCTGCATTTATTGAATTAACTCAAAGTTTTGAATAGAGGTTGAAAAGAACTGACATCTCAACTTTGTTTACAGCTATTTCAGTCGATGGGCTTCATCTTACCTTATCTCATTTTTTTGTTGTCATTGTCAGTGAAACAGAGATTAAAGTTTTCCTTACTAAATTCAATTTTAATTTGTTTTTTTTTTGAGGAGAAATATATTGAGCCAAATGAGCTTTCTGAGTTAACGATTGACTATGCTGCCATCCGCACTGGTGAAAAAATAAAGCTTGTGTTACTTTTTGTGATGCACTGTGGCTAACAAACAGGTTAAAATATCATCTGCAGGGTGATGGTATTTCTCCATTGGTCCAGACATCGGTTTTGGGAAAAGGGGTGAAGCACAGACCCCCTCCCATCAAACTGCCTTCAGGATCAGGCAGCAGCTCCTCAGGTACACTGCTAAGAGGAAGTGCAATCATTGTGGCCCTATATATCATATATATATCATATATATGATATATTTATATATCATATATATACATATATATGATTTTGTGGCCCTATATATCATATAGGGCCACAAAACGAGATATATTTTATATATATATATATATAATATATATATATTATATATTATATATATTATATATCTATGGGGTAGAAAACAGACACAAAAGGAAGGGAAAAAGGAAAAATTGCCTAATTTGTAAATGAAATCTCCTGCTGCTGCTATTCTTTGGTACTCTTCACCACAACAAACTTTTTAGAATTGTAAGAATCAAACTCAAACCCATTGTCATTGTTAAGTTGAAAGTAATTCTAGGAATTACAGAAAACTGTTAGAAAGTAGACAAGAAAGGTTGGTGGAAAAGAGGTGCAATCAAACCTTAAATGGAAAAAATAAAAAATCTGGAATGCATCAAACCTCATACTTTACTCGAGCAGCACAAAAAGTCTCAAGGGTTGAATTTTTCCTTTCATGGTGTTAAGACTGCTCGGTGATGCTGAGATCCGTTGTCACAGGGGAAGGTCTGACCCTGCATCACCCCTGGTCAATGTAAAGTTCAAGCCCAGGGGCAAAACGTGTATTGTGGAGCAGAAAAGGCACATACACCAATTTAGACAATATAATTGTTCACTATTAAGTCATAGGGCTAACGAGAGATTTTTCACAGACCCCACTCGATGCAAAGTCCCTCTAAGCAAAGGTTTAACTAGATCTATTTTTATACTCCCTGTTTATGAAAAAGCTGCAGTGAATGTGTAAATTCTTCTTTTTTCATCAGGTAATCCATATAGTTCGCAAACCACCAGTGGTCTACTCAAGTGTCCTACACCCCCTCCAGCCAAAAGCCAGTCTCTGAACAGGAAGCACTCTATGGAGCTGGGCCAGGTGGGCCTGCTGTCCCCTGCCTCCCTCTCCCCCATGGGCTCCACACAGAGTGAGTACAGCCGAGTCCGACTAACTCCTGGTCTGCTTTCTTTCACGAGCCACAGCTACCGTGGTGAAAATGTTTTGTATTGGAATATCTTACATTAGCATCTCACATTAGTTTTCCAGATCTGGAAATTTGTTTTGGTGAAATGATGATAAATTATCATGACAGGGGTCCAGGTCTTAAGAAACATAGAACCATAAAACCATGGGGACCTATCTGGAACTTCATCGCAAGCACTTTTCGCAAGCACTTTTTGCAAGCACTTTTCTCAGTAGTATTGAGTATATTAACTAAAGCCAGCTGGCGTGCAGGTTGTCAAAACAATGGGTAAAGTTTTCATTTTTCAAACTGAATTTTTCACCGGTTATTTGGAAAGATTATCTTCCATTTAGCCAAGTAGCCATTGTCATAAATTTACAGTGCCAAAAAAAAGTCAAGCTCTAAACTGGCAGAATGACTATAGTTTTGTCAAACTAAGCTCTTGCTTATAAAACTTTATAGACATCACCTGCTGAGACGTACCCTTCTCCATCTTCTTAATTGTTTTGTCTGTTCTGACCCACTTTCTTCTCCTTAAGGATCGGGAACTCCCAAGCCATCCACCCCTACTCCCACCAACACGCCTTGCTCCACCCCGCATCCCACCGACTCCCTCTCTGCCCCTCTCTCAGTGACCCCTACCCCTTCAGACCCTCCCATGGTACAGAGCCAGTCACAGCCAGCCCTCCTCACGCCTTTCGCCCAACAGCAGCTGGCCCTGAGCCAGCCCCTGCCCGTCATGACCATTCCCCTGCCCACCATGGGTACGTCCATCACCACAGGAACCACCTCGTCGCAGGTCATGGCCAACCCTGCAGGACTCAACTTCATCAATGTGGTCAGCTCGGTCTGGTAAGAAGACAAATAGTCTGTGCAGCAACACTGTCATCTGTTAATCGCTGCAAATTTACACGACGACCCTCTGCTGTTTGTGTAGCAGTCCACAGACTTTGATGAGTGGCTCCAACCCCATGCTTGGTACAGGCCTTAACCTGAGTGGAATCCTGCCACCTGGAGGGCTGATGCCCACCATGCAGTCCGCAGCACAGACTGGTAAGAGATTTCAGTGCCATGTCCTTGTAAGCTTTACTAAATTTGTTTATGAGAAGCAGAAGGGCATGTAGACTGCCCTTTAAATTAACTTCCCAATGTTCTTTCACTGAAATGTCCTTGAGCATAATAGCGAATTCCAGCTGCAGGGATGCAGACCCTGACCTCCAGTCTCACTGGAGCCATCTCACTGGATGGCTAAAAAGTAGGACCCCATTTTACTAAACAGGATCCTACAGCATAATCAGCAATTTGCAGCTTACCAGGGGGATAGGAGGATTTACTGTATTGCCCAAGTACATGTTGTTTGAGAGAGCTGAACACACTTTTGATGCCCCAGAAATCAAACAAGCAACTCTATATTCAAAAGGCAATCTCTCTTCTTTTAGCTCTGTGTTACATCCAGTGTGTCACAAGGCTTTACAGGCCTACAGTAACAAAATTTCAGACCTAGTTGGTAGGATGAATAAGTCCAGAGTTAAGTTCATACAGTAAAGAAAATTCTCTGTTTGTCTGCACTCTTCTGTGTGGTGAATGTGACTCTGCTTTGTGTTGCAGGGAGTCATTTTAGCCTGAACAGCAGTCCTGGGTTGAGACCACTGAGCCTAGTGCAGGTAGGACTCTGTGCCAGTCAGTCCGTAGCGTTGTTAGTTGCATGCACTGGTATATGTTTGGCGCCTGTAAATAGTGATGAGCTGTGTGTGAATTGACTGCACGGCTTGATTTCCTCACAAATCCTTTCCCTGCAGCTCACTCCATTTGCCACGTAGTGAACACCTTGTAGTTCCAGTGCCACACGGGCATGTAACTGTGCCTTTTTGTATGTGGTGCCCCTGAATGAAACTGAACCACTCACCCCGACAGCATGAGTGCCACTCTCCACCTCTTGAGATGAAAAGAGTCTCTCAGCAAAAGCCTTTGTTGGGGGAGGTCAAGGGACGGTGCAGATGAAGCATAGGGATAATCTGAACACAGGCACAGTTTGCTTCAAGATCATTGCATGTAATGTCCCCTTTATAATCCTTTATAGTTTTGATATTGTGATAGCGGTGATGGTTTAGTTACCCTGTGTTGTTCGATTGCTATGTTAATTCTCCCATTTTCCCCTGCTCTTGTCCCCTTTTGCTTACATGTGCATCGTTCCTTTCCCTCTGCCTCTCCTCTCTCCATCTCCAAACCTTACTTTATCCTCACGACTTCCTGTCTGTCACTCCCCTACTTTGTGTTTGTTGCTGTGTGTGTCTGTGTGTCTGTGTCTGTGTGTTTGCATTTTACATTCCCAGATCCCCACTGCTCCTCTCATCTTTAACTCTCTGCAGCAGCAGCAGCTGTCTCAGTTCTCCCCACAGCAGAGTCAGTCGGCAACCTCCAGCCCTCAACAGCAGGGCGAGACGGTGAGACACACAGTCACATTTGCATAAAAACATATAGAAGCACATACAAGTCAATAGAATGCATATTAGAGAGGTAAAAAAAATGAGCCAATGACGACTCTGGGCTTCTACAAGAGAGTTGCCAGTAGCCAAGAATTGCAAGAAGAAGCTACTCCGAAAAAAGTTGGGGCAAGGATGTACAGTCAAACAGGATAATGGCCAAGGTGCACTGACAAATTTGGCTTTAGAACAGGAATGTGAAAGTGCTTGGATGACCCAGCTGTAGTTCAGACCTGAGTCCCTATGGAAAATCAATGGAATGACTTCAAGACAGCTGTCAAGAAGCTCTTAGTCACACAAGACGGAGTTTGAACAGATCTGCAAGAGATAATGGGAAGGAAGCCCAGAATTCAGGACTGCCAATCTGATACTGACATATTCCAGCAGGCACTGTAAAAGATGTTACCTCTGCCAAAACACCTCGTAACCAACTATCGAGTGGACCCCTCCTGTTTTAGACTTACAGATGAGAACTAATAAAATCAGTATCATATTTTAAAACCACTTTTTAAAACTTGTTTTTTTCTTACTTAAGATTTCTTGCTTCTCTTTCGCCTTTTTTTTCTTTTTACTTTTCCTCTGAACAACGTTTCAACAGTGTCTTGCTTTGTAAAGTACTTTTCAACATTTTTGAGTCCAAAAAAAAGTGGTGAAATCAAAGGGAGGGCAAACTAATGCTTGTGGACCTCTAAGGACAAAGGGGTTTACATTTTCTAACGTGTCAAACACAGAAAAAAAACATAATTTGCTTTCCAATAGTATGCATGCAGGAGCATTGTGGAAGTTATAATTCAGAGCTTCTAATCATTACTTTGTTAAAACTTACTTTTACTTTTTTGTAGAATTTGTAACTCTCTGTAAATGCCTTAAAAATGCAGTGTAATATAAGTGTTGAGTATTGCAGCCAGGCACCGTACACATTACTGCTCCCGTCTTTGTAGTCTAAGGATTTTACGATGGCAGTGAACAGGTGCGGTTGGTAGTTGTGTGTGATGACTTCACTGTCTTGTGCTGCCTTTGGCTTTCTTCGCAGGGCGACCAGGGGTCAGATCCAAGTTTAGGAAACCAGCAAACGGCGGTCATCAACCTGGGAGTCGGAGGCTTCATGTCTCCGCAGGCAGCAGGTATGAGCCCCCAGCCTCGGCAATCATACAAAAACACACACACACGCACACTAAAACCCCACAAATTTTTCTAAAACATTTGTCTTCATTCAGTCTATTGACCTATTTCAAAACAAATTGGCATCATACTACTAACTAGTACTAATAAGATATGATTTACTAATGTATTCATTATTGTAAATACTGTACATTACGCCTCATAGTTTGTGACTGAACATGATCATTTTAGCCATTGTTCCTCTCATTGGAACATGAAACAACCAACAGGAGAGACTCAACTTCCCCTTCTTCTCTGCTACATTTTCTTTCTTTTTTTTTCTTTCTGTTGTTTTTTGCCCCACCCTTTTGTCTTTCCCTCTTGCACTGTCTTCCTGTCCTCAATCTCAACCTGCTCTGCTCGCTCGCACTTTTCTGGCTCACCCCGTTTATGCTATTTGCCTGTAATCTTCTTAAAAATCTCCATGCAAATGGTCATGTACCTGTGCTATTGGTCTCCCTGCAATCTTTTTCTCTTCCCTTTCTTGATTTCACCTCTTTCCTTGTGTTTGGTAACGCATCACTGAAACGCCCAACTCCTCCCTATATAATCCTGATTACCCGCTTTTGCCTGTACGTGCATTTTCTCTCTTCATACTGTACCCCATTCCTTTGCCTCTCTCCCTCTTGCCGTCACATCCCGACCTATGGGGCTCCCTCTCTCCCTCCTCCCCCCCTTAGTGCTGTCCCAGTTGGGCTGTGGGCTGGACGGGTCTGGGCCCCCGCTGCCTTCTCCAAGGCTTCAGCAGCAGCACCAGCCACAGATCCAAGTAATACAGCAACTTTAACATCTGTATACACATACATTTTTTTTAGGAGCCAAACATTGAGACTAGATTTCATCAGCCATCTCTCCATGCCTTCATTTAGCCGACAGTATGTCGTGCTACACTATAAACAGGGAATTATGTAAATGAACTTGATGCTGTGTATTAGGTCTAAAAAAAGACAAGGATTTCTTTACACAAAAGTTTAATATTTTCATCAGACCTGGGTAAATTTTATATGGATTTTAAAAACACTTTGTAAATAATTGTGGTCAGTGTGTCACAAATTAATACCAGACTTAAGGCCTTTAAGAAGATGAATATGAAGGATTTTAAACTTTTGAATACATTTGGTACAACCATGTAAGACTAACGAAAACATACCTCTCTTCTATTTTTTATGTACAGAAAAAAACATAAACATAGACATTATGAATAGTTGTAGTTAAGCTGTATCACCCCAGGTCTGATTCTCATCAAAATCCTCCTTCGCCACTTGCCTTGTGGAATTTTTATTTATTTATTCTTTCTTTGTTGTAGATCCTCACCTTTCACTCCATCTTGTGTTGTATGTTTGGTTACTATGTTGTTTGACAAAGATCACAGACGTTTCCAGTACACCCAGCAACCCAACACACCAGAGCTTGTGGCACTTCCAATGGCAGCAACTAACAGTGTGTGTCGAAGCGGGAGGCATGTTCTTGCAAAGCACTTAGCAAAAGGATCTGAAATACTGTTATTGGGTGCATACTGTTGAAATGTTGCTGACTGCATCATGGCAGATTAGAGATGATAGCCTTGTTACACTGTAAGCATGAAGCGTAAGGTGTTTTTATAAAAAAGAAAAAAAAGAATTTGCCCAGTTGAAGTTGCTGACTTACTCTGAGCAGAAAGCACGATTGCTAAGCTGCATGTCTGTCGTTGCCAGGACCACAGCCAATAATTTGTGTCTCCAGAAACGCCACTGGTGCTGCTTGACTGTATCCTGCCTCACTCCCCAACACCCCCCCCCCCAAATCTGTATCTCTTCCCTCTCCTCCCTCCCCCTCTGCAACCCCATTAACCACTCTTCTGTGTTTCTCCGCACACTCCTCTTGTATGTCGTACCAGGCTTATGTTCAGCTTCACTAACCCATGCCAGCGAATAATCTAGATGTCTATGACTACAGAGCATTCTGCTGGTAATCTAAGAAGTGACTTGATTCCAGTTCGAGTGTGGGAGTCTGCTCAACACTGGCGCCAGTGAATGTTTTTGTTAACCATGCTGCAGATGCTTACACATAATTTAGACTCACTGACAAAAACATGCCTTAAGTTTTCTTGTAGGAACACACTGAAATCACCTCTGATATGTTTGTTTGTTTGTTTGTTTTTTTTCGTCTTTCTCTCGGCACTGGACAGTTGCAATTCTTGCAGCACCAAATGCAGCAGCAGCAAATGGCTATGGGGGCAGCAGCTCCTCAGGGGGGAGCGCCGCGGCAACATACCGCCAGCCAACCAAGAAGTAAGAGGAAGAGGAGCACGCCACAGCCCCTTCCTAAATCATGACAGACTAAAAATCACACTAAATACCCCTTTCCCCCAGTTACACAAGGACATGAATGATCCATACTGTGCTCTTTTGTCTGCGTCACTGTGGAGACTACAGACAAAAAAAGACTTTTCTTTTTTTCTTTTTGCTGTTTCTGTTTGTCTTTTTCTAGCTGACAAATTTGTATGTAATGGTTGTCAGGTTTTGGAAAACCAAAACTGTGTCCACCATTGAGGATGGGGGGGTTTTTAGGTTAGGGAGCCCTACGCTTTAAGAACCGTAGTGATATTTTTTGAGACGAAACAGAAAAAAAGATGGTTCTCGTAGGTAGTGGGCTTCCACAATAAAATATTGCCCCTTCAGGAAGACTTTTTTTTTTTTTTCTATGGAGGCCCCGTGGACTGAGAGGATCATGAATGCACATTCTCAGAGGATTCCTCTTGAGCCTTCCTGATCCTCCTGCCCCTGCTTGGTTGCCCCCGGTAGAAACTGCCCTTTAAGCACGGATCCCAACTGAGCTTATTGACACCAAATCCTCCATCTAACCATTACATGTGAAAATGCAAATCTGATCTTGGAGTAGTGCCTGGGGGCAGCTCTCTACCTCTCAGTCTGTTGGAAGTCTTTCTTCTGTTAGCAATCCCGGCACAGGGCTCAACCGAGGACTCAAGATCAACATGCAAGACGGTGTACCCGCTTTTGTACAGCACATTTTGAAAAGGCATTTCCTTTTAATTAGTTCAGGAGCCATGAGCGTATTCTTACGAGACATCAACCAAGTGTGTGTGAGACGTTTCTGGACACTGAGAAATAATTTTTTAAGCAGTCTTTGTCAGCAGTTTTATTGTTATTAAAAAAAAAAAAAAAAGAATATATATTGACAGTGGAAAATACAGCTTTTAGAAAAAAAAGCATTGCCTGAGGCTCTTTATTGCACTGTCTTCACACTATGTATGACTTTGTCAATAAGTTTCTGGATCTCTCTCTGTCGTGCTGTTGCTCGGCTGATACACTCCTGCAGCTCCTCCCCAATCAGTGACGTCCCTCCTGAGCCAGAAGGAAAGATTGTTAGTAATGACATTTGTTTGTTTTAATATATATATATAGATATATACACACACACTCAGCAGGAGCTCCATTTAGAGGCTGTTTGTCAGTAACAGTCATAGCTGGGATGCAGGCCTCATTCTTCTAGTGACAGGACTTGAAATTGGAGCAGTATAGGTACACTCTGTGTGACTATGGCTTATTCATCGCACACAAATCAAAGCTACGTTAGTGCAAAATGTATGAAATAAGGACAAACACCAAAACTCTTAATAAAAAAAAAATAAATAAATAAAAACTTAATTTGATTACCACTACATCACACTAAAAAACAAAAACATGAGCACACTGCTACCTCCAAAACCCTACATTCTGACTAATGTGCCTCATTTTTCATACAAATCTTTATAGGGATGCTTATAATCCACAGAAAGAGGGAGTAGTGGGAATCAAGTCTATAAAAGGATTCCAATATATTTTATAATTTTTAATTTATACTGATTATTGAAAGGAGAGCATAGATTCTGCTTAAACAAATAAGCAGCAGCTATGCTTTGGCTCCTTAACCTGTATTGGCTGCAATACAGTACACTGACTTGTCTTTTTTTTTCTCTTTGTAGTGAAAATACTATTGAACTTTGGAATACACCCCATAATGAACTGGACTAATTTTAGTTTGAATGTAACCTCTATATTAAAAAACAAAAGTGGATGGTTGATCTGCTTTTTCAGCCCTTCACTGTTCTGACAATGGGGAGTTGCTAACAAGTTTTCCTTTCTGTAATCGATAAGACATTTGATATGCTGCACAGGGAGCGGCCGATCATTACAGACTGTGTATTCAGACCTGGTTTGTGTAAAGAGCAGAGTCGATCTTCCTCGTCTGTCACCACAGTGAGCTGAGCAGTCGCCAGGCTCTCCTCCTCAGCTGTGGGGTCAATCAGTATGGACCTACAGAGAGGGCAGGCCAGGGTCACGAACGCTTAGCAAACACCAAATCCTGTTCTCACCCAGTCTAGACAAACTGAAGAAAATCATTCGCTTACTTGTCCAAGATACAAAAAGAGGTAGCGACCGGATACTTGTGAATGTTCAGCCCGTGTCTCTTTTCTAGGTTCACCTCTGGTGTACATGTGTCTGTGTTGATGGTTAGCTCTGGGAGTTGTGCTGTGGGGAACAGGGAAACTGTGAAGTTAATATACTGATGAAAACCAGTTTACAAAACCGAGATAGGTCACTTAATGGCCAGTGCCATAAAGAATTCGTTCAACAAAAGTGGGAGGCTTATTATGTGCTTGAAAAATACTGCAATAACACTTCATGACAGGCACAGGTCATCATGGAGTAATTACTAAAGGTATACACAATGAAACACATCAAAACAAATAATTGCATGTTTGTTTGTTTTTTTCATTTCAGGAAAAATGACAGTGAACTCTTTTGCTACCAATGCTTTGTTTACACAGCACATACTGTTCTCCAGGGCAGCCAGCAGGGCAACGATGCACGCATCCAACAAGTTGCCATCGTAGTCGAGGCACATAATGTCACAGTAGAGAACCCAGCATAGCTGCAAGCACAATCAGTGGAATCAGGAAAAATGATCACAACATTTACAACACTCTTAACGGCACCGGTGTGCATGTGCGCATGATTCCGGGTTCACCTTTCCTCTTTCGATGCACAAATCCTCCGTCCGTATCACTTCGGAGCTGCAAAAGCCCACAAGGAAAGCACACGGGTTAGTAGATGCACCCGCAGGCGTTAAGAGGGCAAATGTGCACCCCATGAGAACCGAGAAATGCGTAATAAAAAAATTCTTCACCTTTCGATCACGTCGGCGATGAACTGGCTGGCAGCCTGAGCCTGTTCTCCCGGCGGCCCCTGTCGAAAGCGAGACGAACAAAGAGGCGGCAGGTCCACGTTGGGCACTGGCAGGGATGGAGAGAGGACCGCGGTCAGTGTTTATCGGACCCTTCTCAGGGTCCATATATGAAAATAAGCATATAAACACAATGCACCACAAGGAATCTGCAGTTACATGGACATTAAATTAGAATGATGTGATATCTGGGGGATGCACATTTAGTCAGACAGACGTGTGTCCATATCCACCCCTTGTACCTTTGACGCCTACACACCGTACTTACCGATGTAACCTCTACCAGGTGCCTCCACAGTAGGGTTTGCCAACTCCTGCATGGGGGGGGGGGTAAGAAATGAGTAAACATCTGTTTATCTGATCCAAAAATAACTGGCACAGGGGTTTTTCGTTTCTGTTTTGTTTTAACTGCTGCGTTCATCACCACTTACAGCTTTGATGCCACAGATGACCGTGGTGTTTCCAACCTTCACCAGGGCTGAGCCGTCCGCTGTGGTGATGGACCCTGAGCGGGGAGAAAATGATCTCATGTAGACTTAACACACACACACACACACACACACATAGAGGCCCATGCAGACAGGGTAACACACCATTTGTACCGGTTACAAGAATCAGCGCTGTGTCTCACCTATGTTCAGCGTTGTGGTTCTGAACTCCCACAGCTCCCGTCCATCAGGTCGGCAGTTTTCTTTCTGGGGAGGGAACGTTTGAATGTTTCGTGGGCTGCTTGAAAACGACCGTAACGACGGAACAGAAACGTTGTGACAGAGGGAAACACTTGGAGGTGTGTGTCTAAATCACTGACCAGAAAGCTCCGGTGGTACTCCAGAGGCTCGGCGATCCTGGAGCCGAAAGGGAAGGAGACGGAGGAGGTTATTGGCTAAAAACCGCCATTGCTTCTATGGTGTTTTCACCAACTATCCGACAGTGGGATATATCACGTGATAAACATGTTAACAATAACCTGCAACGGGCGCCTTTTTCTAACTCTAGCCATCGATCACATCTATTCTATAGATACAGATTTATTTTGGGTGTAATAAGTAGAGTCTGTCAAAACTTACTTGAAACCCGCCGCCATGATGTTTTGATTGACCACGTGGGTTTTGGTGCCGCTTCCCCCCCCCTCACTACGGTAGCCGGTAGGAGAAAGCGCGAACGCGATTGCGAGGTAAATACACTTCCACCCTTTCCATTTAATTTCCGTCGAGAAAATGGCCTGTGCGGAGGAGGTATACGTCAATTTATATAAGTCAACCTTCTCCAAATTACAAAAATAACTAGGTATAATAAAAATATGTATTTAAAAGTTCTATCATCTCCACCACCTCCGCCGATGCTGTTCTCGCCGTCACCGCCACCCCCGTCCTCTAGGGGTCGCTGCAGGCCGCCGCCGGGGCCGCGCGGTGCCCTCTTGCCTCGAACTGATGATGTGTCGAGAAAAAACCTGGAACTTCCTCGTCGCCGCTGTGTTCAGTTGTGATTGGAGGTGGGAGCCACCGACCAGCCCGCGGAGTAAACCAACTATAAGGGCTCTTATTTAGCGCGTCCACCTTCTAAAACGTCTCCTAAACTCGTATTATCTTCTCGTAAAACCTGCGAAGTCAGTGTCCAGGCTACAGGACGCGGAGCGAAGCCAGGGGAAGGCAAGGCTAGCTTTCTAGCTAGTGGTGGTCTGTCAGTGGCTGAAGGGAAACTGATGGAAAATGGATTTCCTCTGTGAAATAGTTCAAGCTTTGGTCGCATTAGCAGCTCTAGGTTTCATTGTGGTAAGTATTTATAATAATGGGTTAATATTGTGGTGGGACAGATCTATCGTAGCTTGTTTTAGCCGGTGTCTGGTATCTGTAATGAGAGGCAAAAGCTGTCCAAATTCAGTTTTTCCGATTTTTGAAACAACTGATGGGCTTTGTGGATTTCTTTCTCAGTGTATTTCTTTCTACATAAGAGGTTCTTTAACAGGGTATTATGCTCAGGCTGGTATTGAAGTTCGAGGGTCTTGTTTATTTTGTGCTTTTCCTTTCTTTTGGCGCCTGTTTACAAACACCAAAATGTAGTTAGCAATCCTGAAGAAATCAGTTTAAAATGCCCCAAAGCAGGGGCAAGAGTATTCCACGATAAGGTTGAAAATGAAATTTTCATAAGTAGTAAAATCTAGCATGATTTAGAATCCAACATTTGGCATGGACATGCAAAGACAACAAATAAAAATCCCCTGAAGATTATACATATATATTTAAAACGTGTAACAAAAAGAAGCTGTAAGGCATAAAATCAAAGCATGATAAATACATAACACAGTAAAAGTCATTGTAACAAAAAAGATCACTGTGCCTCTGCTACATCTATGCCAGAACTTCAGTGAAAGTTCATGAATAGATTTAGTTATATAGGTATTGCATATAATACAAATAGTACATGCTCTAAAATATCAAATACATTCACACAGCTGTCTTCTTGTTCATCTACCCCAGTGTTTAAATATTCTAAAAGGTCCTCAAGGCGGGTATAACAAAAGTGATTTTCTATCCTTTTCAGGTTCTCATTGTAGCACACGTCACTGCCGGGATGGTGTACCTGACACGACACGAGAAGGAGAAATACTTCCTCACCGCCTCAGGAGAGAAGGAGCTGTTGCCCAGCCTGCATGACCCCTATTCCAGGGAGCTCTCTGTGGTGATCCCGGCCTACAACGAGGAGCTCCGAAGTGAGTGATGGGAAGCAGGGCACAACCAGGTGTCTGTCACTATTTTTTCTGCAGCTACTCGTGCATTGATGGATATTACCCACTGGAAACCCAACAGCATTTGATTTTGTTTGAATGCAGATGCAGCAGGCTCTGTTTGGTCGTAACTGTGTAATTGCATTACACTGCTATTTTACAGGATAGATATCGAATGTATAGGATATAGGATACATTTGATGCTTTGAAATTATTCCTCACCAACTGTTTAATGCCAATAAATGTACAGTTTAATTTGTTTTGCATGATAAATTGTACACCATCCTTGACTAGTAAAGCATGTGGTTACCATGCAGGTTGGTGTTGTTTACATTACATAGTTTGCCTTGCATCTGCATTAAGTTATAGAAACTTATATGTGTGTGAATGTGTGTCATTACAGTGCCTGTGATGTTGGATGAAGCTATGGAGTATTTAGAAAACAGACAGGTAAGTGATCAGCTTCAATATGGCCAGTGTTAAATCTCAACCATAACTTTATTGTAGTTTGGTAAAAGGGACACAGTTAAAATTTTATAAAATGTTATAAAAAAATTGAAATTTTATATGATTTACTGATTTAAGCGACTCAGTATAATTATTCTCTGAAAGGAGTCACACAAAAAATAGTTTTGGCTGGATCAGTTATCTTAAATGTGCCAGTAGGTGGCAGCATTCAACTAAAAAAAAAGTGCCTGTTGTGGAAAAAAAAAATCCCTAATATTATTTTCTTGCTGCAGAAACAAAACCCCTCTTTTACCTATGAGGTCATTGTGGTTGACGATGGCAGCAAAGACAAAACCACAGAGGTAACAACTTTTTGGGAATATTTTATCAAGAATGTTATTTTTGCTTAGCTGAACCATTCAAAATGACCCAAATGGAGATTTTCTTTTGTGCGTGAACACCGTTCTGATGTCCCACCAGGTTGCTTTACGGTACACTAGGAAGTACGGTGCAGATAAAGTGCGGGTCCTGACGCTGGTGAAGAACAGGGGAAAAGGGGGAGCTGTGCGGATGGTGAGACCCTCTGACTACATTGTGGTCCAATGCAGCACAAAAGCAGTAGTAAGGAATTTAATTTGTATTGATTTTTCATATGTTTTTTTTTTGTCTCTGTCTCATTTAAAGGGAACTATGAGCTCCAGAGGTAAAGTCATTCTGATGGCCGATGCTGATGGAGCAACAAAGTTTTCAGACATTGACAAAGTGGAAGCTGGACTTAAAGACCTCAGCCCTAAACTGGTGCAGCTATTTATCACTTCTTGTTGTTCTGTCTTATATGTATGTATTAATAGAAGCGGGTTAGTGAGTGTGTCTGTCCTTAAAATCCCTGTTTGTACATTCAGGAGAACATGGCGATTTCCTGTGGCTCCAGAGCTCACCTAGAAAAGGAGTCTGTTGCTCAGGTAATTTTCTTTTTTGTTTGCTTGGAGTCATGACTATTTTACACCATGTCTGTTTAGCCATTAAGTAATTACTGTTCTGTCTCCGACACAGCGATCAGTGTTTCGTACATTCCTCATGTATGGCTTTCATTTCCTGGTGTGGTTCTTTTGTGTGAGAGGGATCAAGGACACACAGTGCGGCTTCAAGCTTTTCACACGTGAGGCTGCACTCAAGACCTTCTCTTCTCTCCACGTAGAGCGATGGTAAGGACCCGCTCTGCGGTGTTGACACATCATGAGTCAGAATAACGATGAAGTAATGGCTGGTTTCTTATGGTAGTATATTGCTGTCATCGTGACTAAAAATGATTTTTTTTTTTTTAAATCTTGTCTTGGTCGCACTGTATACTGTTAACACCGTCCACAAAAATGCCTTCTTAGTCTTAGACAAACAGGGAAAAATTTAAAAAATTAAAAAATGAAAAAAAAAACCAAATCCTGTTTCTTAAGGTGTACCCAGGTACCTAACGCAAGTGTTTTCAAGTAATCAAGCTAAACAGACCTCTAGTCAGGTTGCGGGGTTTTCCCTCCCAGCAACAGCTAACAGGAAAGTGAAAGAGGATGTCAGTTAAGCCAACCCACACAGATCTGAGAAGAGGTCTGATCAGCCAAGATGAGTTAAAACTACTGTTTTGGTGGACAATGACTGTGTAGGGGCTTTTATAGTTTATGATACAGGTCATTGCGACTAGAGTTGCCACGTATTGTTTGAAATTTTACATTACTAGTATGATATTCCAAATTCAATTCTGAAAACACAATTTTTTTTTTTTTTACTGTCAAATTTAGAATTTTTTTTTCTACAAAAATATACAAGAGGTGCATTCTTCTGAAATGTTTTTTCTCTAAACACCAGCACTTGCAAAATAACTTTTGTCTGAATAAAACAAAATCTTGTGAGAAAATATTCTGTATCAATAACATTGCCTTGTCTAAACATTTGGCATTTTGATTCAGGTCAGGATTTATCTGATCTAAAATAAGCAACAATACTACAAATTGGTCCAGTCCTTCGATGCTAGTTTTCAGTTGTGATTACTGTGGACTTCATACCCAGCACCAGAGATTAGACCTGTTTTTTTTTCCTTAATCTGCCAAAATAATAGATTTTTATTTCAACTTTTAAACATCTCTACATTTTTATTTTTAATCTCCCAGGGCCTTTGATGTGGAGCTCCTGTATATTGCCCAGTGTTTTAAAATCCCCATAGCCGAGGTGGCGGTCAACTGGACTGAAATAGAAGGTAGGTTTTTCATGGAATATGTGGACATGTGTCCTCCCACTGTGCCACCTATCTTTTGTTCTATAAATATCTCTTTTGGGTGTGTTTGCAAGTCTGTCATTGGCTGATTTTTATATATCTTTATGACGTCTAGTTATTCCTTGTTAAACCTTAGGTGTTAGTAATTATTTATTGTACGTGTTTATACCTGGTGATTTTTGTGTGATTTATCCTTTTCAAAGATTTAGTTCTATTTGCTTTGACTGTTTTTTTTCCTTTTTTTGCCCATTTAGTACTGTTGTGATTAAGTCTCTAGTCAGAGTTTAATGTGAGCAAATTAGTATAATTCCTCTATATGCCCCATAAAAGCATCACTTGAGAATTAAGTGCCTGTGCGTGTGCTCTACCAGGATCCAAGCTGGTCCCGTTTTGGAGCTGGCTGCAGATGGGACGAGACCTGATTTTCATTCGCCTGCGCTACATCACCGGAGCCTGGAGACTGGAGTCACCACATAAGACTGACTAGCCAATCAGACAGGCCCTGGTATCCTAGAGACAGCCTGTGATAGGGCCATCAAACCTTTGGATGAGGTGGGATTAGCAGCTGTGTTCATCATTCACAGTAATCAGGAACTGAAGTACAGTATGGCATGTTCTTTTCCTTTCCAAACGTCACTGGAGGTGAAGTAATGACACAGTTGTTGGATCCTCATGGTCCTGCCTTTCTTCTTTTTTCTTTTTTTAAAAATTCGGATATTGGCTTGTGATGGCCACTGTTACGCGCACATTTCTGTTGCCGCGGCTTACAGAATGTTGGTATGACGGATCCGTGTACTATGTTACTTAATGTTTATGCTGTGGCCAATCACTTGTAAGCGAGAAAGACTTGTAAAGGAGCTGGTTATCTGTATGTCATGATTCTGACAGGTAGACTGAATTTTGTTGTACGAGATTTTTAAAAGGGAGGGAATGTATTTTTGAGGAAAACATGGGGTTGATGGGCTGGATGACTTGAACCAAAATAAAAAAAAAATTATAATGATTCATGCTTTGAAATCATTATTAACCTAATAATCAGATTCAGATTCAGGTTATCTTTATTGTCATTAAGACCACATACCATACAGGTACATAGCAAAACGATATTACATTGCACTGGCTTAAAAAAAAAAAAACTAAGACAAAAAATTAAAAAAAAAAAAAAGAAAAGAAAGAAATTAATATATAAAGGCATAAAAGATATTCAGAGATGGTGGGAAAGTGTTGCTATAGAATAAATAAGATATACAGTATTTACAGTGCATACAGTGAATTCCGTTTATACAACATGTACAGTATGTACAGTGTTATATAAATGTATTGCACATGATATCTTTCTATTTCTGAGGCAAAGACACGTATTTGCAGTCAGGTTATATGTTTGAAGGGGTGTGTGTGTATGTGTGGGGGGGGGTTACAGAGAGTTCAGCAGTGGGGAAGAAACTTTTGTTGAGGGTTGCTGCAATAATGAGTCAATGGACAGAAATGTAATTGTTAACTATATTGATGATTGGGGGGTTTTTTGTTTTGTTTTGGGTTTTTTTGAGAAAAAATGTCAAATATTTGATTTCGAATTTTTTTCTGATTTTCTTGGTCTTTTGTGGTGTAAAATTGATATTTTAGGGTTTGGACTTTTGGTCACACAAAACCAGACATTTGATGTTATCACCTTGAGCTATAGGATATTTTAATCAGCATTTTTCACAGTTTTCAAGGTGCTTACCAGACCAGACATTTAATCCATTAAACCAGAAAATTATCATCAGATTAGCTCAAATGAAAATAAGTTAGTTGCAGCCACACTGTTAAAAGTAAACTTTTTTTTTCTTATGTCTTGTAAAGAAGTGCACTTCTTTGGCGTCTCTGAGAAATTTGTGGGAGGATGTTTGAGAGTCTAAGAGCAACAACAGCAGCAAAATAAATCCCTCTAAAGACCTGAGGGTCCCACCAGCTGTCAGATGGCACAACTCATGACCATATAAGATGCTTTATATCAGTTTTGAAAGATTATAAAGTGGCAGGAAGGAAGGACAAGTTTAAACTGGTAAACTGAATGATCTACAGTAAAAGCCTCAACACAGAGTTCTGGACCATTGGGAGCCGAGCCAGGTGAGATTCGCTGTCTCTTACTGAATCTTTAAGCCAAAGGAGTTGAATGGTGACTATTTGTTTAAAAAAAAAAAAAAGAAAAGAACCCACTGATTTCTCATTTAGCTTAAAGTTTGTATCAGGCTCCCCGACTTCCTGTCCCTCTCCATTGTCTGACGTGATGCTAATGGCACCTCTCCTGAAGATCTCTATATTTTCCTGCAAAAATTCAACAGAGGTTCTGTCTTAACACAGAAGGTGCATGGTGTGACAGGGCACGACCGCCTTTCCTCATAGGTCACCAGTTCTCAAATTTGGGGGGGGGGGCAGGGTCTCTTCCAGGGATTCTACAGAGGATACTGGGGTCAAGAAAATATAATAATATTATTATAAATCTGCAGGATTGGAGTCTGCCTATAGTTTATTTAATTTGGTATAAAATTAGATAAAAAATCTAATATCCTTAAATGAAGTTAGCTGGGAACAGCTATATGAAGGTTTTCTAGGGGGATGCATTATCATGAGTGTTGCTTTCCCTTCACATGAAAGAGAATGAGGAAACCCTAGATTACATTATTTTACTGCCAAAATCATCCCTTTTCCTGTCCCCTAAGCCTCATGGTAGCCTCATTGCGTTTTTGCGGTCCCAGTAAATGGTGTTCTTCATAGAGCCGTTTCCCCATGGCAAGCCTGAGGTCTGCTTGTACTGGCCAATGCGGATGTCTCTGGGGCCTCCCGGGGCCCCGGGGAGAGCATCCTGTTTGTTCTCTTCCTGCCCTCTGCAACCAGACAAGACATGCAGGCAATTAATCATAATCCGGTCGCTCTTTCCTAGTGTCTGTGTCGCGGTGAGTAGGTGACAAATTAAAGATTTAGCCGAGAGGGGAAGGGATTTCATTGATCCCGGTATGAATCCCGCTGGTTTTGTTTCACTTTTACGTCTAGGTTATGCAGAAATTGATTTAAAAAAAAAAATAATTCAAAGAAACTGTGTGAGACTATTAGTCATTATAGTGACTATAGGCATCTAAACATTGGGGGGAAAAATCCACCCACACTTCATTTATAGTTGCTTTTTTTAATCTTTCTGCCCTGGGACCGTCTCGCGGCTTCCCTTCGAGCCCACGGACCAGACTTTGGAAATCCCTGGCTTTGACAGACCTCCACCTACACGGGGGACACATGGGCAGCTTAACTCGGCGGTTTCCATTCTGATGATCCACCTGGTGGTTGTTTTGTTTTTTTTGGGGGGGCAAACCAAATCATAAGGTTTTAGAGAGGATCCCCTGAGCGGCTCCGCTGCGCGCTGGGAGTATTGTTACGTTCCGCAGCAGTTGCTGTAAACTGCGAAAATGTCAAACTTGTAGACTCACTGTCGCCAGCCGGGCTTGCGTCATTAACTGGACCAGTCACGGCACACCCCAATAAAGGCTCGTATCCATCCGCGGTGAGCGGGACCTCTGTTCCAATCCCGACAAAAGCTCGCGGAAATAACTTTGTTTGTTTGTTTTGTTTTGTTTGTTTGTTTGTTTGTTTGTTTTTAAAAGAGAGGGACACACAAAAAAAAACAGGAAGCAGACGAGAGGGATTCCACGATATGATTGAAGTAATGGAGGTGGACGTTGGATAGTCCGTCTCTGCTCTTACTTTGTTTAGGCTACAGGTGTAAGGGGGGGCGCGTGCGCGTGCACGCGACAGAGTTATTTAACCTCAGGTGTCCCCGGGTTCCGTTTGGATTTACTCTAGAACCACACGGGCTGAAGGAGAACATCAACAAACACTGGTTATGACCCAACCATGGTTCCAGCTCCGGGGTTTTAGGCGAAACGCCAGCGGGCAACAGGTATCGCTTCCTGTTACACGTAACAAAATAAATGGCGCATGTCACCTCCATCATCACTGACTGCGGCTTTATACATGACATGTATTAAGTTAAATGTCCGTGGTGATATATATTAGTATAGAAAGTAATGGTAAATTAGTATATACCATTATACACTAATATATTAGTATATATTATATTGGTGTATATATACCACTAAGGAAATTTAACTTAACTAATAACAAACATTTATTACAAGGCCAAGTTCAATCATTAGAATAGACTGGGGGGAATAAGGGGGGGGGGGGCAGGTGGGGTTGTTTTCATCTCTGACCTCCGTCGGTTTGATCCTGACCCGAGAGACTGGGTCGTGGCTCAGGTGGCACGCACGCACGCACGCACTCGCGCACTCACTCACGCAACCAACCACTCACGCACACGCACGCACGCTGCCGCCGCCGCCGCTGCGGGGCCCGAGTCTGAAATCCTGGGAAAGTTCCAGGGGGGGTGGGGGTGGTGGGGGGGGGGGGGCGGGGAGGCGGAGGGATCTAGCATGCAGGCGCTGCGGTTCCAGCCAAGCTGACGCCGCCGAGGCTGTGTGGCGTTGGGCTGGAGGAGCGGAGGCTCCGGGCGGCTCCAGAAACCTGCGTCAACGCGTCCGCAGAGGAGCGGGGCAATGCCCGGAAGATGCCGCCGCCGCACCTTCACCGTAAAGGCGGAGAGTCGGGCCGCGCTGACGCAAGTATAACTTCCTTCAACATACAGGAGATATACACATATATATCGCTACAAGTTTGAAAAATACTTTATGCATGACTTTTCTGATTCCATTTAAAATTATTAATACACATCGAGAACAGTATTGAAACAGAATTGTAATTGGAACTGTTCATTTTTATTATACTATTGAGATGATCTTTGCATAGTTTACAGGTAGGAATAGTAACAGTAAGAATCGGATGATTACAAGTAAATTTTAACAAAATAATTCTTGGGCTAATTGATAAGTCGTAAATTATTCTTCACAATTCACAACTGCATCAGTTCCCCCCGAAAAAAAAATGATAATATCTCAATACACGACTTCAAAATTACCGTCTAAAAATACACCGCCAACTCGTTAACAAGGCTTTTATTTTGAAATCCGCCGCTGGATGCAACTTTTTAGTTTTACTGAGTCTGACTTGACTCAACCTCAACGTCAACACACATGCTCACAGACACAGACGCACACACACACACACACCCACTCACACTCACTCGCTCAGAGACAAACAGACGCTCACCTTCGCCGCCTCGGTGCGCCGGCCTGACCCACTACGGACGGGGAAGCCCCCGCTTCACTGGGCCGTCTGCGGTGCACTTGTTGTCACAACAGAGGTGAGGAAATAAACACATCTCTTTTTATATTTATATATATATACTTATAATTTCCAGAAATTGTGAGGTGCTTGTATATGTTGTTTTGGGTTTGTAGCCATGTTAAATATTTAAACTTGTTACTCGTTAAAAAAGATGTGCCCACTGGCGCTGTTAAGCAACTTTTTGGGGGATTAAATACAGAGATATATGTATCATATATATTATCATATACTGAGATTGTTGGGTTCAGAAAGTATGATCTTAGACGTAAGTACGGATGAAAAAATTAGTGATCAATATACTTTTTTTAGCACGAATAATTAAAGGAGAAAAAAAAGAAAAAGGCAACCCCGAAGTGATTCGGCTACTGATGGACGGACTCGCTCCGGTTTTGTCTGTAGTCTAGTTATCGGACTGTGACTTAGAATGGATCCGGGCTCCGAGCCTCGGGCTGCCGCACAAACGTGCCCGTCAAGGTGTGCGTCGAGGGGGGGGGGCGCAAACCTGGGTTTATGCAGCAGGCAAAAACAAAACAAAAAAGAAAAATCGACTCGTCGTAGTAATAGTAAAGGAAGCTGGCGTGTTTACTTTTGCGGGAAGGGGGGGGGGTGTCCTGGCGATAAAGCATTAGGTAATTAGCCTATCTGAGCCTGCAGACTGGGTGACGCCAGGGCTCCATAAAGCAGCGGCACCAGAGGCAGAGGCGGCAGAGGCAGCAGAGGACCGATGCCGTGCTCAGCCTGTGTGTCTTTTTGCTGTCATTGTACCCCCCCCCCCCCACCACCACCACCCCCTCATCCCCCGCTCCCTGTCTGTCTGTCCTGTCGTGTCCCGTCCAGCGTCGGTCGCATTTCTACCATCCAGCATAAACATTATTGCAGTCGCGCAGATTCACACTACTCATTACCTGTGTGTATTTTTGAGATGCGTCTGGCTGCGAAGCCACAAAGTCCTGGATTTAACATGGAGCTCCCGAAATCCGGGTCTGTTGTGTCTTTTATAGAATGATAGGAGGTCCGAGCCAAGAGCTGCGGTTAAAAGAGCTTTCAGTTCACCTTTCCTAAAGTCTTTGCTTGCCAAGATGTTTTTTTTTTTCTTATAATCTGACATGCAAGAATGTTTGACAACAGTACCACAGAACAAAAAAAAAAAAAAAACAACAAAGAACCACATGTTTTTCTGACACATTGGTCAAATATGATACCCTGTACCACAGGAGATAAAACAAGTACATCAGCATAATAAACTCGCTACTGAGGCTCAGACATAGTTCACTGTATGAATAATTGAGAAAAGTTGATTCATCGGGAGGATGGCACTGCTGGACTGATGTGCACTAAAAAAAAAAAAAAATACAAGAAAAGCCCCTTTGATTATGATTGAGAATCAAGTTAGCCTCCTTGGATATTTTTATACTTCTGTACATTATTGTTGGCATTTTTGTAATTTTTTTTAATCGTTTTTGAAAGGACAGAGAGGCACAAGCAGAGGGAGCGCTGGCTGGCTGGCTGGCTGGCTGGCTGGCTGGCTGGCTCTGTCTGTCTCCCTCCCTCTCTCTCCCTCTCCCCCTCCTGTCCTGTGATGTGTTCTGGCCAGACAGTATGGCTCCTGGGCGTCAGTGGCATGATCATAGAAACAGAGGCCAGAAAGGACATTCCTCATTGTTGGTGGATCCAGAGTGAGCCGGGCCATCTCGCCCCTGCCCGCTCTCAAGACGGTCTTTGGTAACGTGCTTCGTCTTCTCCTTGGAGAATAACAAGCTCGTTGTGTTCGGTGTGTGGGAGATCAACTTGATGCCGGCATGTTCTGAGTAACAGCTGCTGATACGGCCTCCTTATCACTGGAAATCCCTCCTCTAAATCCCAGATCGCTGAGTATGAGTCAGTTTTGGGTTGTGTGGTGTTCGGTCTTTTCATTTTGCTCTGGCTATTGTCATCACTCCAGACCAGCTTATCACCTTAGTTACTCTGGCTTAAGTCCCTTAGAATTAAACCCCGAGGTCTCTTTTTCTACCCAAACTCTGAGCTCTTTCCCCGACCATGAATCTGTGTGAGTGAAAAAATTAGCATTTAATACTGTTTCTCACTTCTCTTGCCAGGTGATTGAAACTTGAAACCGGATTTCTGGCTGCGTGCGGAATAACCTTTCCTGCAGGAGTCTGCGAATCCAGAGCTGCCGGATCCCTTCTGTGCCAACCCGGAGAGGAGATTTAGGGTTTGTGCTGCACTGGCGGGAGTCCAGCTCCTCCAGCAGCACTGCTCGGAAGTAACAGCGGAATACAAAAAACAAAAAACCAAAAACAGTCTCTGTTTACACAGACTCATCACGCTACCTCTTTTATCCTTACCTCTCTGTTTCTTCTCTGTCCTGGCAACTCATTTGCCTCCTCGCTCCGGTCCTCGAGGGAACATTTTTATTTTTTATTTACCCCTTTAACACCACCCACCGATCCGCTCATCTCGCCCTGCCCGCTCGCCCATCCCGCAATGAACTCCTCGACGTCCATCACATCCCTGTTCTCCTTCACCAGCCCAGCGGTGAAGCGCCTGCTCGGCTGGAAACAGGGGGATGAGGAGGAGAAGTGGGCAGAAAAGGCTGTGGACTCTCTAGTGAAGAAACTAAAGAAGAAGAAGGGGGCGATGGAGGAGTTGGAGAGGGCACTCAGCTGTCCCGGGCAGCCCAGTGAGTATCCCGGCGTCCGACACACAGTCCTAGTTTAGCACAGTGGTTTCCCATGCAGAGTGTCACAACATAAACCTAAGTGGCCTCAAGGTGATTAACAAGAAAGAATGTTTTTTTGTTTTTTTTACTTAACTCTAATTTGCTCGTTTCTTGCGAAAAAACATGATACTTTTCATGGATCTGTAAAAATAAGTTAAATGAAACCATCTGAGAGGGAAAAATCACCCTTTGCTGAACTAATCGACATATACAGCAACATGTGAGGAGGGGCCTGCGAGTAATGCTTTATTTTATGGGTCATAAGGTAAAAAGGTCAGGAGCCACTGGTCTAGTCAGTGAAGGGGCTTTGTTATTGCACAGGTTTGATTTCAACAGATTCCTTTTGTCAGTGTGTTCCTGCACAAGACTGTAAAATCTGACTTCAAACCAAACATTTTGAACAGCACTGGCACAAATTCACATTTTTAAAAGCCTGAATGCAAAATTATACTAGTCTTGTTATCAGTTATGTTGAAATCATGATAAACATCTCTCCCAGAGTCAATTGGCTGAGCATAGACCTTATAAACATACATAGACTTTCTGTTGGACATACAACCTTCAGCTGATTCCCTTACAGCTTGCAGACTTCCATTTTAAAGGTGCACTAGAGGTTGTAACTGTATTAGAAAATAGTAGACGATGTCTTGAGTGCAGATTTCCATCTAATCACCATGGCAACAAATGTTTCTCATCGTTCCTAAGGCTTTCCGACAACAAAACTTTTAAACGCACCGAGCAGCTTGCCCATTTCATCAAAGCTGTACTGAGGTCCTGTGCCGTTTCGCTTTAATACTTCAGGCAAGTGTGTGACGATTCCTCGGTCGCTGGACGGGAGGCTGCAGGTGTCCCACAGGAAGGGTCTGCCCCATGTCATCTACTGCAGGGTGTGGCGCTGGCCGGACCTGCAGTCCCACCACGAGCTGAAAGCCCTTGAGTGCTGCGAGTTCCCCTTTGGCTCCAAGCAGAAGGACATCTGTGTCAACCCCTACCACTACAGGCGTGTGGAGACTCCAGGTACACACGTTAGCGGAGAGGATGGTCTAAATTAGCTTTACAAACCAAGGCCATTGTTGAATTTTAATATTATAACAATAAAGATTTCATGAGTTTCCAAAGAGAGGCACGCCATCTGATCCAGTACATTGTTCCCGAGCCAAAGGGATTTGCGGTAATATAATCTTTTATAACAACATCTGGCTCCTGCTCTGGGTCTCTGCTTGTCTGTCTTCCCGCTCCCTCTCTACCTTCCTCTCTCCTTCCCCCCATTCAGTGCTGCCACCAGTTCTGGTCCCGCGCCACAGCGAGTTCAACCCGCAGCACAGTCTACTGGCAAAGTTCAGGAACGCCTCCCTGCACAACGAGCCCCTGATGCCCCAGAACGCCACTTATCCAGACTCCTTCCCGCCGCTGCCCTGCCCGTCCTTCTCCTCCTCCCCCTCCTCCTCCTCCCTCGCCCAGTCTCCCACCTCGCAGAGTTACCCCAACTCCCCCAACAGCTCCACAGAGCCCAGCAGTCCGTATCACATTGCAGGTAGCGAGCTGTTACCGTTTGTGTGAAATATTCCAGCATCTGTCACATAGACAGGCTGCGGTTTTACAATGGCTGTGGCCGATTCTGACTTTAAGCATCAATTCGTTTTCCCATTTATCCCCTTTCTGTGATTTATGCTTTTCATGATTCATACTTTCTTTTTTTTTTTTTTTTCAGCTGAGACGCCCCCACCTCCGTATAGCATGATGGAGACAAGTCCTCAGGAGGATGTAAAGCCCAGCAACTCCACAGGAACCACTAAACTTATGTTTTCAGCTCCGCACACAGGTAACTTAATTTTCAAAAACCAGAGATGTACAGATTATAGAAATGCTCTCAATATAAGTAGCATTCATGTATATCAAGCATTAAGCAATATATACCATAAGATCTCTAATGGAGATGTTATACTGATCAGAGTGAGGCATCTATTCTTTTGTATCTGTAATATCAAAGGTAGCATAAGCCACTGTAGCCAAATTGTAAATCAATAGACAGGACACTTTGCGATTGATTTTCACATTAATGTGATAAAAGTATCCAAGAATAGATATAGCGATATGGGCAATATAGAGAAAATAGAATACTTTCTCCATGTTGCCCACCTCCAAGTCAGCCCACATGCTCCTGCTTAGATTTACGGCCCGTTTGCTACGAGGAACCGGAGTACTGGTGTTCCATAGCGTACTACGAGCTCAACAACCGGGTGGGGGAGACTTTCCACGCATCATCCCGCAGCGTCTTGGTGGATGGCTTCACGGACCCGTCCAACAACAAGAACCGCTTCTGCCTCGGCCTGCTGTCCAACGTCAACCGCAACTCCACCATCGAGCACACGCGCAGGCACATAGGCAAAGGTAGGTTTGGTTTCTCAGGCGGATTAGTTCATATCCGGAAATGTGCTTTTGTGTGATTGCTCAGTGGATTTCTTTGTGCACTGTACCTAACATTAGGTCAGAGCTAGAACTGAAGGGATGCTTGTTTGCTAAATTGGACTTATTTTTTTATAGATGCCCATTTGTCTTTTTTTTAAAACAAAAATATCCCTCCGCTCGTGTCCATGCGCTGAATCCTTCAGGCCAAATATTTTTTTTTTCTCATACTAGAAGAGTTGAGAAAGCCTGCCTTTGTTCAACGGACATCTTGAGTCTCTGCGGGTTAGAGTAAACTGTGCACTGTGAGGATGTGTGTGGTTTTGAATGATAGGGGTGACACAAAGGGTTGAGGGTAGTCCTTGCTTCGTTTCACAGACATTACTGACACCACTCAGACGTTACTCATTTACAGGCATAGATGGCCTTGTGGTTTTTCCCTGGAAAGGCTGTGTTTTTCTCTTATTCTGCCAGTTTGTATACAATTAAGTCGCTGAATATGGATATTTTTGATTATGTGTTTGCTGTGCTTGTTTTATTGGATAAAGGTTTTGTTTTCGTGCCCTTTTGACATGCTGGGACATTTTAAGTGTTGTATTTGCATCACAGTAGAAGGATGAGTGTTGTTTTTCTTGCAAAGTTCGACACATTCAAGTTGTTATTGTCCATGGTCTTATGCATTTGGGAATATTTGATTTCCTCCTCCACTCTTCCCAGGTTTACACCTGTACTATGTAGGCGGGGAGGTGTACGCGGAGTGCCTGAGTGACAGCAGTATCTTCGTCCAGAGTCGCAACTGTAATTTCCAACATGGCTTCCATGCCACCACTGTGTGTAAGATCCCCAGCGGTTGCAGCCTCAAGATCTTCAACAACCAGCTGTTTGCTCAGCTGCTAGCCCAGTCGGTTAACCACGGCTTCGAGGTCGTCTATGAGCTCACCAAGATGTGCACGATCCGAATGAGCTTTGTCAAGGTACTGATATTTCTCTTAATATTAAATATTAAATATTTGGAGATATGCGACATGCTGAGACAGAAATGCAGACAGTGATCATCCTTTTGCCCCCATTTATACTCGAAACCTATATGGTTTTATAACTGGGCATGGATGCAGAGATTCTCATTTTAACTTAATATGCTGTTATTTTGATCTTCAAGTCCCACTGAGCATGTGAAATCCCACTGTACACGAGCTCTAACCCACCTCTAACTCATTCATTTTAGTAGTTAACTAAACTACCAGTCCTGTTCTCTCCTCAGGGCTGGGGTGCCGAATATCATCGTCAAGATGTGACCAGTACCCCCTGCTGGATAGAGGTGCATCTGCACGGGCCCCTGCAGTGGCTGGACAAGGTCCTCACGCAGATGGGCTCCCCGCACAACCCCATCTCTTCAGTGTCGTAACACGAACACACACACTTTTTAAGTGTGTGCTCTCGGTCCTTCACACAGGTAGTCGTAGATTCTGAATGCCCTTCTGTGTCCATGTTCTCTGTCCTATGGTCCCTCCTCTTTTCACCTCACACAAAATGACAAAAATATCCGTTGCAGCTTTGTCACAGCATGCAGCAAAACAAAAAGACGTGTATAACTGAAATACATTTAGCTAATTTACATCTCATGTAGTTAAATGATCAAGTGTCCTTTCGTTTCAGTATGATAAAACATTTACCCTCTCTGTTTCCATGGGGACATGTTAACTCCACTCCAAGACAAGAAAAAATGGGATATATTTGTAGGTACTCTGACTGTAATGTGTTATAAATGTTATTACAGTAGTATGTATTGTATTTCAAAGTGTTGAATAATGTTTGACTTCATGTACTGGTTGCTTTTTCCTCATTCCATTAAAGTTGTTTTTTCTTAAAGAATCTCTTTTTTTCAGACTTGAATTTATATGGCTGTTTCCCATGTTAAAAAAGAAAGCATCACATTGCAACATAAACAGTGAAAAATTTCTCAGTGTTAGCATCACAATTTTAGTCTCGTCTTCACAGCAGGGGACATACACTTTAGCTTAACAACACAGGAACAACATACAGTAGATGACTTCTCCCTGCCGCTTTTCAACACAAAGACAACAGAGCTAACGGGACGGATGCACATCCCACCAGACTTCTTTTTTTTTTTGTTTTTTTGGAGATTTGAAATTTACTGACTGAGCAGCAGTTTCAGATAAACAGGGATATAAAATTGTGTTATAGAAAAGTCTTGAAATCCCTGCTTGACTGAAACTAGGCTAGAGATGTGCATTACACAAACTGATTGTCACATGTAACAAAACTTCATGTTCAGGAGAAAACATTAAAAAAAATACAGTGAAGATGAATCCCTTATGAGAGAACAGCCTGAAAGGTGACACACAAATGACACTAAAACTAAGAAGAATACTACTCTTGGGTTTTGTTTTGGGTATTGTTTTTTTTTTCAATAGTGGAAAAGACAGGAGTATCAAATTGAGCTCATGATTATTTTGGCAAGAACGAAATCTTCAACATCTGAACAACTTTGACTCGACAATACCATTATGCTATAATCCTTCATTATTACTGCCAGATGAGGAAAGATAACTAACAAAAAAACTGGGATTTGATGGTGTAACTGAAATAGAAATTAACTAAATGTGCAAAGAAAGTTCTAATATTTAGGAAATTATATTTCCTAAACAGGCCCAGACAATGTGTAATTAACTGTTCAGCCTGCCTTTAGAGTTTACCTTGTTCAGTCCACCTATCTCAGCCTCATTCACCCAGTCCAGCAGACTAGGAAATTCATGTTAACAGTGTATGGTTACTACGTATTAATCAAGTGCCAGTGCTCACTGTACATCACAGACAGTAAGATGAAACATTGACCAGCCGGTGTCAGCAACCCTGGAACTGCTGCTGTGATTGGCTGCGGCTCTGCGTCGCCAGGAGCTGCTGCTGCTGCTGCAGGAAACTGATCACCTCTGGACTCCTCAGCAGTGACTGAAGAACGGGGACACACATACACACACAGGCAAATTTCAGTGAAAAATTCAACAAAGAATATCTCTGTAGATGCAAAGCTTTCTTGTCTTTTTCTGCCTGGGAAGAGAAAGCCTCGTGCCAAACTTTATACCTCAAAAACCGGTGCCTCCCAGTGTGGGCGGACGGGCACAAGAAACATAATGGCTGTCAAACCCTGTTCACTAGGATACTTGGCAGTTGCATAGACATAATTTGGATAAAGTGATCAGCCATGCTCTACGTGCTCTAGTCTTGCTGCTGAGCAAGGCAACATTAAAAGGTTCCCTAACAAGAGAAAAAGGCAGATACAATACTGAGAATAAGGACAGTCATATACACACAGGTGATATATATCAAAGGAAAAACCTGAATAAATGAGAGGAGGGGAAAATTAGAAATGCAGATGTTTTCTTAGTAGTCGGAGACTGGCATACTTGGGTCCCCTATTTAAACGAAAGGGTCACTGAATTGTTAAGAGTAGGAAACGATGTGACTCATCTGGAAAGCAACACAAACTGTGCTGGGGGCTTGTTTCAAAGACGCTTCATGCTGCTGTTTAAATCTTAATGTCTTACAAGCCTCTTCTGGTTGAGGACCTGCTCTATCAGGGAGGGTCTGGCTGGCCGGTCCCCCATGGCACCGAGACGCTGTTTGTTCACAGACACAGGGCGCTCCTCCGAGTTTTCCTGCTTACCACACGCACAAACAAAAGACAATTACAAAGAATAAACAGGGGGAGTTTTGTTTTTATTATGATTCATTTAAGTCTGGAAAAACAGGGCCAGGGAACCACATGCGCCAGTGAGCTCAGCCCTGGTAGGGTAAACTACATTGTAAGCTGAGGTCACAACTCTTAAATTCCTTCCCTCTCCAGTCACTTCTCATGGTTTGATATAAAAGTCTGCTCAAGGGTTGTTTGTTTATTTCTTTTTTTAATGTGATGTCCCCACCACATTGGGGGGTGGGTTCAAACGAAAAACGTCTAGTTATGGAAGTATACATGGAGGTTAAGCTTACATCAAGTTTTCCACTGGACATGGCCTGGTCACTCTTCTTCTTCTTGTACTTGTCTTTGTACATCTTGTTGCGGTGCTTTTTGCACATCCACGGCTTCCTCTGCTTGGCCACCTGCGTCGTGGTCTCCGTGCAGCCCTCGTAGGTGCACTGCTTCGGAGCGTTGTCGCCCTCCGACGTCTCCTCGTCGTTGAGCTCCTCCGGGCTGGCGGCGCTGTCCCGGGGATCCGAGGTGTCCAGCACGTCGCTCTCCTCGTCCGGATCGTCCATCTCGTAGGAGGAGACGTTGTTCTCCGGGTCGTGAGGCGTCGTCACATTTCTGCTGTCGACCACCCCGCTCTTACTCACGTAGTACCGCTGTCCGTCCTTGGTGAGCAGGAGAGTGGAGTCTTTGTCTTTGTTCGCCGATGCCGAGCTGTCATCCTCGTTCATGACTGCGGTTTTACGAAAAAAAAAAAAAAAAAAAACCAGTGCAGCAGCAAACAAGCTAGTTAGTTAGCTAGCTACCTAGCTAGCTAGCTACCATCACCATTGCAGTCAGCTCACCTTAGCTAATGCGGCTATTCGTTGACATGCCCCCGCAAAGGTTCCGTTTAGCCGCGTTTTCAAGGCGCTTTATTATAGAAACATAGAGATTTGGGGGATAAACTGTACGATTTCTATCCGCTTACTGTGATTCTGCCATAGGTTGCTACTCCTGTAGCATTTCGCTAAGACGCGGTTTTCTTCTTCGCTGCTGTGGTCTGATGTGCCACACTGACCCCTGGTGGTCGAACTAACGGCTGCACGCTCCTCACCGTGAGCGTTGTTTGTGGTGGGAGAAGTAATGAGACTCAGATCAATGAAGTAAAAAGCAGAAATATCACACTATAAAATCAGTCCGTTACAAGTAAAAGTACTGCGTTCATAATTTTACTCCAGTAGAAGTAAAAGTACAAGCGACAAATTCAAAAATAGAATATTACTACTTACGAACTGAAATACATTTTAACGTTCTTCCAGAGTTTTAGCTGGATGAAGTGGAGGAAACTTTAACTATATACATATACTACTGCTGAGTACTTTAATCTATAATAATACATATTTTCGTTAGTGAGTTGGTCATATGTTTTGTATGTAAAATCTGTATGTTTAAAGTTACTAGAAGCTGTGGTCATCACAAAAATGCAGTGGTATAAAAATCACAATGTATCCTTCTGAAATGTAGAGGAATAGAAGAATACGGCAGCTTAAAAGGGAAGAACTTAAATTTATGATTTAAAAAAAATTGTGCTTATAATCCTTCATTAAGTATTTGGTTACATTCCAACGCTAGCACCAAAATTGTGGATTGTGAAAGGAGAAATTGTGCATGCATCATTATATTGATGAGTATTAATTACTCTTAAACCAAAAACCAATCTTTAAAACCAGAATAATCAACACCGAGCTCTGTTGTTGCTTAATGGTTATTCACGCAGTGGTCATCGCTGAAAGGACGACACTAAAATGCCCGAATGCATTTTTTTCAAAGAACTGAAAAGTTTAACATTTGACAAAGCGGAAAGTTTTGAAACATGAGCAGTTGTTCCTAGAGGCAGAGACACTTTACAGTCACAGAAAGTGTTTGGAACTACAACGCCTCCACTTGGTCTGGTCTGGTGATCCTGAGGGTAAGAATAGAAACAAACTGTCAAATTCTTGGGAAAATGGCTTGACGAGATTTCAGTGTAAGTCACTGAGACAACTGTCTGAATCTTTGGTCTGTAAGGTGAAGAAAACCGTGAAGAACACAGTGATGAGTCCCCTTATATTCTTTTTCTTTCTTTTTTCATGTACCTTTCAAGCTCTGGATGACTTCACAGGGACAAAAATGTTGTTTTTTATTATCTGTTGTTAATGCCACACAAAAAACTTCCAAGTTTCATCAAATAGGACCTGCTGACCTTTGATAACTGTTGTACTTAACTCTGTGCTGTACCTTGCAGAATCAGTACTTATTATATATCAGATAAGATTTCATTTCTGATACACCCGTTATCAAGACAGAAACAAATTTCCATTGATAAAAAGGGCCTCGTATAGTTCCTTCTACTCTATAATCCCACCTGTATGCTGAGCACCCGCTGTGTCAAGTACAGAAAATTTTGGATCCCAGCAGATAACAGTAACAATGGCAAAAAAGAAAAAAAAAAGACTGGAATGATGGGATGCATTCGTTTGATAGGAAAAATTTATAACTAAATAAATCTGTCTGCAGCAAACTCTGAGATTTTGGGATCCTTGATGGTCCATTGCCATAGGGATCGTGTACTGCACATCTGGCCGAGAGGTTTTATAATCTTACACCAACTAAGCACAAGACACCAACAATCTGTTTTTGAAACATATTTTAATTATTACTATTATTATTGATAGACCATTGTTGAACAGAGGTACAGGTATCGGTATTGCAACAGACTGCAATAATGTGGTGTAGCTGTGAGAGCACTTTGGTAAACCACACGTGCCCAAGTGCTGGATAACAAATTCGTACTGATTTGGTCAATATGGCGGCACTTTTACTGTACTGTATATGTGCGACGATGGGAATAAATACAGAGACTTACAGACAAAGTGCGACGACTGCAGGGAGATCATCTGCATAAAAAAAAACAACAAAAAAAACCTGAAATCGCTCTGCGTCTCTCTCGCTCCCCCTGGCTTCTCCTCGCTTTTATATCACATCAGTTACCGGAAATCAGCTTCACCGGTTGCTTTTTGCGGAGGAGGTCACATCCTTCCCAGTGTCTGACAAGAGGCAAAGATGGTGGTCTCATCTTCCCTCCTCTTGTCTGCGTAGGTTCATCTAAGCGGTACAACGCCAGGTCCAAACGGTCGTCTTCAAATCAACTGTATTGTTGCATTTCGACCTGATGATCTCCTCTAGATTTTTTTTTGTTTGTTTGCTGACTGACTGATACACATGTGAGACAGATTTCTTTTTTTTTTTTACAGTTTTCATAGACTTACTACTAGTAAAGAAATATACTGTATTGTGAACTATCAAAATAAATAAAATTATGTTATTTACATAACATATAAACAATACTTCATCACTAAACGGATTTATTTTTATAAGAATAGGCTACTGTATGTCTGTCATGCTTCCATCTGAATAAATGAAGCCATGAATGAGGTTGTACAGAGCTGAAATAAATCTTTTTTTTTTTAACTGTACTGCCTTTCCAAGAGTGCTGCTGGTTCTCTGGCATCCAAGCTGACTTTCTCTCCCACCTGTTTGACTGGATCTACACTGCAGTATGTTGTGCAAATAGGCAGCCTTCATAAACTGTTAAATTAATACCTTTTCCTACTTAAACCATCCCTCCAAACCCATACAGGTGGTACAACTAGGCTGCAATACTGCTTTTCTTTACTGCTGGAATATGTGGATGAAATATGCCTTTAGGGTTGAAGAAAATGTAAACAAGGCTTCATACGTGTACATGAGCATCAAAAAATAACCAGAGTTACATGATACCGATGCGGAATGATTGTGAAAATGTCTGCATTGAGGAAAAAATAGTTCAAATGTTGAGTTTTGCTACACAAGCACCCGAATGCTGCTGAATTTTGAGTATCAGGATGTTACGAAGCGGTCAACAAAATTACAAGGAGCAATCCAATGCACCATTGTTGTCTTAATAGCAGTCAGTGTAAAATGTAAACTGTAATACTGCAGTCCAACATTACAGGAAGGCAACGCCAATACCGCGTTTAGCACAGAATTATATTGATCGGTTTCTGCCACTTATCTCTTTTTTTTTTTCCTGTGAACACTGTTTTTAACACATTTTGTAAGAAAAAGTCCTTCCTCTACATACCCAACCTCTCATTTTTCCAACATTACACTGTTCGTCGATTCTACGGTCGCCTACTTCACAATTTCTGAGCCCTACTTCTACACACGTTTCCCAAAATTTTCATTCCACCAAGCTCTTAGGACAAGTCAACAAAAACTTTATCCTTTTTATGAAAACGAGGGGGGGGATACATATCAAAAAATGCAGTGAATAAAGAATGGATAAATAAGGTTCAATAAAACGTGAACATTGGTCCATATACTCGTATTGCCTCATAGAGCTGCTCCGCCATGTTGAGCCCGGATCATCACTGAAGGGTAAACAACGCACAACGTCGCCCTTTCTCGCTCCTTGAGCCCTGTAACATGTGCTCAGATGAGAGAATGTTAAAAAAAATAAAAATAAAAGTCTTTCACCTCATTCGGCCATTTCCCTCCTCCTCACGATCCCTGTTTCTTTTTTACCTCTTTAGTCTCTCTCGACCATCTTTTCCCCGTCTACCCTTTGATGGATCTCTCATCCAGGTTTAGAAAGGTGGATTCAGGGAAGAAAAAAAGTTCTCTCTTTTTTTTTTTGTTTGTTTTTCCCTCCATAGTTTTCCCCCTATTCACCCCGAGCCTTAGATGAGAGAGTGTGGGAAAGCTGATGTCTCCTCTTCCTCCTCCTCCGTATAGAGGGAGGAGCTGGATGAGGATTTTTCGCTCCTTACTTCCTCCTATTCTTCCTGCTCTGCGCACCTTATCCTCCTCCTCCTCCTCCTCCTCCCCCTCCTCCCCTCCGCCTCCTTTCTAGAAGGGTGAGTTGGGGGAGCAGACGGTGCTGGCCGAGCTGATGGAGATGTCATCAGAGACAGATGGGAGGCTGGGGTTCGGGGAAGGGTCAGAGCGAGTGTCAGGGGTCAGAGAGAGAGGGGCCATGGGCAGGCCAGGGAGGCTACTGGGAGGCTCCGCCCGAAGTGTTTTTGTCGTCGATCTTGTCACTGTGGTCACCGTCAGCGTCGTCTGCGAAGGCAGCGGCTTCACATCCGGGTGGCATCCTCGTCTGAGAACCTGCCCCTCCTTATCAAGAGGGGTGGCCTGAATGGGGGGGGATATTGTGATTAGATCCCCCTGATAGATGCAGGCATCTAGTCACACAGTGGATAATCTAGTATGGAGGACCAGGAGATCCTTCCCTGTTTTCATTTAATGATATTTAATCAGACGCAAAGAAGAGGAATTAACGAGCAAAAATATTAAATGAGTTAAAGGTTCATGAACAACTAAATAAAACTCTCGGGGAAAAGATCAACAGAATATATATATAATTTAACATCTAAATTGAAAGTGGAATAAATCAAACAGATTAATCATTTTTATTTTGAATTCTATTTGACTGTTACTGCAGTAAGATTTCCTTTCCTTTCTTTTCCTTAAGTTGCTATTGTTTTCATGGCAACGTGAAGGTTTTTTTTTTTTTTGCTCTTGATTTGTTATGTTTGTTCAAAATAAGAAAAAGCATATTCTGTTTGGCAAATGTGAAAAGTTAAATTCCATAAGCTACTGAAAAAAAAAAAACCCAAAACCCTGCATAATTGCTTAGTTCAGTTTTTCATCTCGGATGACCTACACCTCATAATGGCTAACGTTTGCAATCCTCAGACAGATATTGCTGTGTGAGTCTTTTCACCTTCCAGCCTCCGATGCTTTTGTAATTGGAGCGTAACTCAATGAACCTTGGTAAATGTTGGAAAATCCGATGCGCCGCTGTGCTTTAGTTGTTAACAGTAATAACTACTAGCTGCCACAGTGGCCACAATCCAGGAAAAGTTACATAGCCTCAGTTAAAGTAAAAAAAATGCGTTTTACCTACACGTAACATACTGGGCGTGGCTCACAAGGCCTTAACCCCCCCCCCAGAAATACAGATGAATGATTGCGGCTCTCGATAGCCAGTCGGTTGCATGCTGTGGCGATCTCGGGGCAATAAGCCAAATTTTGCCAAAATAAGGCCCATCACGGCCCAGTATAATCACAATAGTCTGCTTCAACAAACGAAATGGAAAACTGATATCCATATCAAAGTGGAAATAAAAACAAACATTGTAGTCCATTGTAACTTCCATTTCCATTCCATAAAAAAATGTTACACTTATTTTTGAATTAGTTAAAATGTACTTTAGTATTAATTAATTTATTTTAATGATATTAATAGCTTAATTATTATAATTTAATTTTAAATATTTTATAATCCCTTTATAATGCCAAACTAATACATTAAATTGTTCATTTGTTATTAATTCCTCTCATCAAAGTCCAGTTTATGTAAATATCAACTACCGAATTGCTGTATAACTATAAACCATAATGACCAGGAATCTCTAGATCCTCCATATATCAGTGCATTAAGTCACTCAACAGGGGGAAACAGGGGGAAACAGGGGGGAGGCTGAACAATGTTAGAAGCAGCAGCCAGGTGGGGAGCATCACATCAAGGAAAAAAAAAAAATCACTGACATTTTTTGATACAAGCAAAGGGACAGAGTTATTTCTTTGGAAAGGCAGCATTCGCAAAGAAAGAGTGTAAACAAAAAGTGATTCTTACGAAGTGAAAACCTCAGCAAAACCAGTTGTTTACTTTTTTATCAAAAAAATAGCTTTTATAAGACACTGGGAAAAAAACATTCACAAGGTTATTCACAGAAATCCAAGACACACTGATATACAGTGGCACAACATGGAGGACGAAGACTTTAGCAAAAGACAGACAACAGCGATGCAGGTGCTGTATGAAAATCGGCTTTACAGCAGGCGAGGGGACAAAGAGGAAGGAAGCGAAAAAGCCGAGCACATAGATCACAAAGCAGGACAAGATGAAGCCGTCAAAGCAGCACAGCAGCAGCCAGTCGGCGGGGCAGCGCGCAGGGAGAGGGGGAGATAGCAATTTCACAGACACTATTTTGGTTTGTTTTGATTCCTCATCGGTTTTACGACCGTCTACCCGGTTGTGTCTCCATGGTAACCTGGCGTACCTTATCCAGTACATGGCCGGGTGCTGGTAGAAATCCAACGACCCAGATCTCTGCATAGAAAAGCTGTCATCCAGCTGAATGCAAAGAGAAACCAGCACAATCAATCTTAACAGCAGTTCAACGGAAATACCAGGAGACGCAAACTTCATTCACAAAGTCGTGTGTGTGTTAAGAAGCGGAGCAAATGGACTAAAAAGAAAAAGAGACTTGCAGAAAAACTACAAACCTCAGTAGAAACCATTTCAGCTTAGTGTAATAGCTTTGGAAGGCCCAAACAATCTGTAGGACAAGTTGGCTCATGGGTACTGTAGTTTCTGGCTGTAAAGACTTACAGAAATGACTGACACTCCCGCAGTGGTGTCGTTGACCTTTGGACTGGTGTTGAAGTGCTTCTTTATCTTCCCTGCCACGGACAACTGATGATCGTTCTCACATAGACCCTCATCCTGTGTCATTCAAGGGAGGAGAGGACGAAAAAACAAAAAAAAAAAAAACAGTGTTTGTGGGGAAATATTGCAACTGAATAGATGCGAGGGGCTCGGTGAGCTCAATTAACACTGGACTTACAGTGACCCAAGGGTGCTCCAGCACCTGGAGGGCAGAGTATCTCTGATCCACCTCCACCTCCAGCATCGATCGGATCAGCTCCTGCAGCAGCGAGCAAGACAGCAGTGAGTTTTTAATTCCCTCTCCAGAGGCAAAGTTCCTCAAAGCACGCGGCTCCATTCACAAATACACAAAAACAGAGCATCCACGCAGACGTAGACATTCACCTTGGCTGTCTCTGACACATTGTCCCAGTACGGTAGAGGGAACTCTAGCTGTCCCATTAGTATCTGATCAAAAAGCACCTCTTGATCGTCGCTGCTCCTGCAAAACAAACCACATCCGCATCAGTGTGAGAATAAGAGGCACCGCTCCGACGACGGGTGTACAAAGCAGTGAAGTTGCAGTAATATTAACAGACATCACGGGGACTCATACACAACTCTCTGTGTGCAATGTTATTTCAAGAATGACTTTGAAAGCAGCAAAAGTGGGAGAAGAATTTCTGTTTGGGGGAGTAGCCCTTACCCTCGAAAGGGCGGGAAACCACACAGTAGGATGTAGGTGATGACTCCAGCTGCCCAGATGTCCACCTTAAGGCCGTACCTGCATAAAGACAAAGGAACATGATGACTTCAAGGCAGAGGTAGGGAAAAAGAAGTTTTCTGTACAGCAGAGCATGCAAACTTTAAGACGAGATTTCTTAGCAATGCAACAAAAGCTTACTCCTCTGTAACCAGCATCCCAACTGCAACAATAATGGAGCAGAGAGTGCGACGGCGCCCTCTGATTTTCCTGCGTAACTTCGGCTCCACGGCCAATACTCTTACCCCGTTTCTGCGATGATTTCAGGTGCTACATATGTCGGGGTCCCGCAGACAGTGTAGAGGGGTCCGTCCACCACAGTCGCCAGACCGAAGTCTCCCAGTTTCAGGCTTTTGCTTCCGTCCGCGTGCTCGTACACCTGAGCACGTAGAAAATACACACACACGCACACACACACACAAAAATGCTGTCAAATGTAAGGTTGTAAATGGCTGCAATGAGATGAGCATTTGGGTGCGTTTGTGTTAAAGTGTCTTAATCCGAGAAAAGTATTCGGAGTATTTCTGGGAAGACTGAGGAAGTCTTTGCTCTTCATTTTCACTGGCCCAGGTAGAACAGGGTTACTGTTTAATGCATTACCGTCTGCTAAACTGTCTTTTTTTCTGATAAGACCACTGGGGGGCGCCACTGGCAATAGCTTTGTGAACACAGTTGAGCATTTGGCAGCTACAGAACTAGATATCTGTAGCAGGCCCTGGTGGAGACCAACACGGAGGTAAAAGATGAGTGAATGTCGGATCTGCATTCATCAGTTAGCCAGAGAGACGACTCCGAATGAATGGCAGTGTTGCTCTGTGCCTGCTGAATTTTTTGCCATAGCAACTTTGTACTGCGGTATTTACAGCTTGTTGTGGTGGAAATGACCATAAGGTTCAACAAACTCCTCACTGACGTCTAACTAAAACCGTGAACACATTTATCGTAAGGCTTTAATATGTAGCGTCAGGTGCGTCAGGAGGGAGGGAGGGGACGAACAAACAAGGGAGGGCGGGGAAGGAGGGTGAGGGAGGTGGGAGGTGGGAGGGCAGCATGGATGAGTCACGTCTCTGCTCCGTCGGGGTATAGAGTGAGTGATATTACTTCACTCATTCAGAAAAAAAAGGTGGTGGTGGTGATGGTGGTGGTGGTGGCGGGGGACAACAAGTTGCGTGACCGCTCTACCGCTCAGCGTGAACTCACCAGCAGGTTTTCCGGTTTGATGTCTCTGTGCACGATGTTGAGGCTGTGGAGGTATTTGATGGCGTTGGCCAGATTGTAGAGCATGCCGCTGGCGTCCCTCTCCGTGTACCTGTTGGCCGAGGTGATGGCGTCGAACAGGTCCCCCCCCTGTTGACAGAAGGCGGAGGACAGGGTGGGCTGTCAGCGACAGGAACAATGTCACGAGAGCTCCCCGTGCTTTCGCACCAATAAACTTGACAGATTCGCCTCGGAGTTTTCACAGCCGCTCATCCTCTTCTGCTGAAGAGAGGAGGGGGGGTTGCTTTTTTTTCCCCCAGCGAAAAAAAGTTGATTTAGTAGCAAGGGTTTTCGTCTGCTCAGCAGCTAGAGGGGTAAACTGCGTCCTCATTCCTCACCTTAGTTGAAACATCTCCTCCCTCCGTCTTAAATATTTCCCTTTCATTTTAATTCTTTCCTCTAATTCACCCGTTCCTATTTTCTCCCAGGCAATTTTTCTTTGTCTCATTTTCTCATATGTTTCATTCTTTCTTGATCTCACCCTTCTTTTGTACCTGTCTCTCTCTCTCTCTCTCTCTCTCTCTCTCTCTCTCTCTCTCTCTCTCTCCCTCTCTCTGTGTCTCTCTACTGTGTCTCTCTCTCCCCAAGGGGACTAAGTGGAACAGGGGCTTAAAATAGGGCTGAATGTCTTTCTCTCCATGCAAAGACTCAGACACACTGTCAGCATCCGACATGCTCAGCAACAGTTATTTAAATATGAGCGCTGTCAAATCCCACAGCTCTGCCACTAAGCAATGCACATCTGCACATCTGCACATCTGCACATCTGCACATCTGCACATCTGCACATCTGCACATCTGCACATCTGCACATCTGCACATCTGCACATCTGCACATCTGCACATCTGCACATCTGCACATCTGCACATCTGCACATCTGCACATCTGCACATCTGCACATCTGCACATCTGCACATCTGCACATCTGCACATCTGCACATCTGCACATCTGCACATCTGCACATCTGCACATCTGCACATCTGCACATCTGCACATCTGCACATCTGCACATCTGCACATCTGCACATCTGCACATCTGCACATCTGCACATCTGCACATCTGCACATCTGCACATCTGCACATCTGCACATCTGCACATCTGCACATCTGCACATCTGCACATCTGCACATCTGCACATCTGCACATCTGCACATCTGCACATCTGCACATCTGCACATCTGCACATCTGCACATCTGCACATCTGCACATCTGCACATCTGCACATCTGCACATCTGCACATCTGCACATCTGCACATCTGCACATCTGCACATCTGCACATCTGCACATCTGCACATCTGCACATCTGCACATCTGCACATCTGCACATCTGCACATCTGCACATCTGCACATCTGCACATCTGCACATCTGCACATCTGCACATCTGCACATCTGCACATCTGCACATCTGCACATCTGCACATCTGCACATCTGCACATCTGCACATCTGCACATCTGCACATCTGCACATCTGCACATCTGCACATCTGCACATCTGCACATCTGCACATCTGCACATCTGCACATCTGCACATCTGCACATCTGCACATCTGCACATCTGCACATCTGCACATCTGCACATCTGCACATCTGCACATCTGCACATCTGCACATCTGCACATCTGCACATCTGCACATCTGCACATCTGCACATCTGCACATCTGCACATCTGCACATCTGCACATCTGCACATCTGCACATCTGCACATCTGCACATCTGCACATCTGCACATCTGCACATCTGCACATCTGCACATCTGCACATCTGCACATCTGCACATCTGCACATCTGCACATCTGCACATCTGCACATCTGCACATCTGCACATCTGCACATCTGCACATCTGCACATCTGCACATCTGCACATCTGCACATCTGCACATCTGCACATCTGCACATCTGCACATCTGCACATCTGCACATCTGCACATCTGCACATCTGCACATCTGCACATCTGCACATCTGCACATCTGCACATCTGCACATCTGCACATCTGCACATCTGCACATCTGCACATCTGCACATCTGCACATCTGCACATCTGCACATCTGCACATCTGCACATCTGCACATCTGCACATCTGCACATCTGCACATCTGCACATCTGCACATCTGCACATCTGCACATCTGCACATCTGCACATCTGCACATCTGCACATCTGCACATCTGCACATCTGCACATCTGCACATCTGCACATCTGCACATCTGCACATCTGCACATCTGCACATCTGCACATCTGCACATCTGCACATCTGCACATCTGCACATCTGCACATCTGCACATCTGCACATCTGCACATCTGCACATCTGCACATCTGCACATCTGCACATCTGCACATCTGCACATCTGCACATCTGCACATCTGCACATCTGCACATCTGCACATCTGCACATCTGCACATCTGCACATCTGCACATCTGCACATCTGCACATCTGCACATCTGCACATCTGCACATCTGCACATCTGCACATCTGCACATCTGCACATCTGCACATCTGCACATCTGCACATCTGCACATCTGCACATCTGCACATCTGCACATCTGCACATCTGCACATCTGCACATCTGCACATCTGCACATCTGCACATCTGCACATCTGCACATCTGCACATCTGCACATCTGCACATCTGCACATCTGCACATCTGCACATCTGCACATCTGCACATCTGCACATCTGCACATCTGCACATCTGCACATCTGCACATCTGCACATCTGCACATCTGCACATCTGCACATCTGCACATCTGCACATCTGCACATCTGCACATCTGCACATCTGCACATCTGCACATCTGCACATCTGCACATCTGCACATCTGCACATCTGCACATCTGCACATCTGCACATCTGCACATCTGCACATCTGCACATCTGCACATCTGCACATCTGCACATCTGCACATCTGCACATCTGCACATCTGCACATCTGCACATCTGCACATCTGCACATCTGCACATCTGCACATCTGCACATCTGCACATCTGCACATCTGCACATCTGCACATCTGCACATCTGCACATCTGCACATCTGCACATCTGCACATCTGCACATCTGCACATCTGCACATCTGCACATCTGCACATCTGCACATCTGCACATCTGCACATCTGCACATCTGCACATCTGCACATCTGCACATCTGCACATCTGCACATCTGCACATCTGCACATCTGCACATCTGCACATCTGCACATCTGCACATCTGCACATCTGCACATCTGCACATCTGCACATCTGCACATCTGCACATCTGCACATCTGCACATCTGCACATCTGCACATCTGCACATCTGCACATCTGCACATCTGCACATCTGCACATCTGCACATCTGCACATCTGCACATCTGCACATCTGCACATCTGCACATCTGCACATCTGCACATCTGCACATCTGCACATCTGCACATCTGCACATCTGCACATCTGCACATCTGCACATCTGCACATCTGCACAGCTACCAGCTCCATGACCAGGTAGAGTTCATTGTAAGTGTCCACTTCCTCTATGAGCAGGACGATATTTGGATGTTTGACCCTGCGGAGGATGGCCACCTCGTTCTGGATCATATGTTCCTGGAACAAGAATTTCGATAGCATTAAAAAAAAAAAAGAAAGAAATGATATGAACATTGACTTAAAGAGAAGCTTTGCATGAGGACGAAACGCATATGTAAGCTTCAAGTCTGTCCCACTTCTGCAGGTGTGACAGGTGAGGTCAGAAGTGCTTTTTGTTGCATCTCGGTACCACATCTGAGATGCAAGACAGCGAGGTCACAATGCAATGTGCCGACACGCCCTGCAGCACACTTCTACGTCACTGCAGCGGTGCTAAATGAATCCACTGGAGGTGGAGATTTTTTAAGACGGTGTTAAGTTGATCTTTAACTGACACAGATTAATGCACACCTCAGCCTAAAATGAGATAGAATTAAGGATTAAATACTCTTTTATGGCGTGAGAAAAGTCTCTCATGTCTTGAGCCAGCAAAACTGAATCGAATCTTTTAAGGCTTTGATTGCACAGAGCTTGATGTTTTTCTTAGCTCTTGGTTTTTCTCAGCTGTTTGTTAGTTTTGAAAAGGTCAACTGGGGTTAAGAGTAGTCTACAAAAGAGCCTCTTTAGTACGTACATTATATTTCAGCAGTTTTCAACTCAAGTAATCTTACTTTTGACTGGTGTAGCATTCAAGTGAAGCGACAGCGCAGCTCCTTGAATGACAATCTTTTGCCTCGGGAGTCATAGTTTGTTGAGGTTTTGTTTACCTTGCCTCTGCATTTGCCCTTGTTGATGATCTTCAGAGCGTACTCCCGTCCCGTGGAGTGCTCCACGCACTCTCGGACCACTGCGAAGTTCCCGTCGCCTAACATGCGTCCCACCTTGTAGCGGTCTGATATGTAGGACGGCACAGCTGGAACCTCGTCGACTAGAACCTCGGCTGCAGGGAGGGAGCACAAGGTTTATAGCAGCCGAGGGACTCAATGTGAACCCTCTGAGCGCATGTTCAGTGTTTTGTACACTGTATTCAGACTGAGAAAAAGTCATTGTATTCACACAGGTCTTGTAAAAGGCTATAGCACAGGGCCGTGGCAACTATAATAGCTAATAATTAGTTGATTCCTTTTGGGGAGTACTGTGCAGTGGGTGGCACTGTCAATGTCAGCTGAAATAAGTAATAAGAAATAAGTTTAAAATTGATTTAAACATGTAAGCATTATCAGATATAAATCATTTAATCCATAAATTTTTTATTTTTTAATTTAGCTTTAAAGCCAATGACGCCTTTGGTTACATCCCAGGGTTGATATCTTGTCACACTAAGGCTCTGCGGAGTTCTCCGTAAAGGGTAATCAAGCCGGAAAATGGAAAAGTAAATGTGGAACCAAGTGGTAAATCAAAATGTGAATATATGCAACGGATGTGCAGATAATAATAACTAATGCGTTGATTTATAACACTTGAGGAGGTTCCCTGGGTCCTCTATGAGTGAATAAAATCAAAGGAAAATGTCCCTGACTCCCTGACTCAGAGACGTGCCAAGAACAGGGTGTACAAATCAGAAGAGGTGGACGGGGACAGGAGAGATGGGTGAGAGACAGAGAGATCCATTAAAGGTCACAATCACGATTCAGTCATGCATGTTATTTTGCAAGTACATGCCCCCCCCCACACTGATGGACAGATGGGACATTCTTGGTTTCAAAAAGTTCCCTCACCTTCAGTAACAGGTCCATCCCCATCTTCCACTGAGCTGGCAACTTTAGCGGAAGACAGAGAGGTGGAAGAACCCTGGGACCCCTGCGGAGAGGGAGAGGGGTGGACAGAGAGCCGGACGGCAAGAGGGAGGTAAGTATTTTTAATAGGTGGCGACGTCCCGGAGTAGTTTGTAATTTCTGCCTCACACTAAGCAAAATACAATGACACAGTCCCCTCTGCTGCAATCCAGGCTGAAACAAATACGTACGACCAAAAACAGACAAAAAAAAAAAAGGGGCATTGTGCAGCTCATCTCATCCTCAGAACATCCCTGAGTCCTTTATTGTGCAGCCTTTGTTGTGTGTACACAGTGCCCAGGCAAAACAGATCTACTTAAGCTACTGAGCTGAATTTAAACGAGTTTCCTTGTTCAGGAAACCACCTGTGTGTGTGAGTGTGTGTGTGTTTGCGCGCAAGCTGGGCTGAACCGAGGCAGACAGGGTGCATCCTAATACGTTCCTCTCCATTCACAGAACCTTAATTGCCATCTAATTGCACCTTCCTTTCATTCCTCACTTCTATTGTTAATAAAAATGTAGAAAATACAGGTTTCGGTGACACTAATAAAGGTGGATGAATACTACGTTTCATCTGGTTGGTAAGTGGGGGGGGTCATTAAGGGGAAAGAGTGTGGCTGAGGTGCGGCGTCTGCATCTATCTAAAGAAGAAAAAATTCATTACGCCCTCATCCTCGTAACCCTCTGTCTGGTTGTCATGGAAGCAACAAGGACGGGGAGCAGGGGTGTAGTCGGGACTGTAAATGAGAATCTTGCCCCTCTCCTATTTCTAGCTTTGCTCCACTCTTAATCATCTTCCTGTTCTCCTTTCCTCCTGAAACCTGTTGATGGTTTCAAATTATTTTACTCCACTTGGACGACTTGGTTACGCTTCATTTGTCTCTTCATTTGTAAGATTCATTTAAGTGATCAACGTCTATCTTATCGCGTTTTCCCCTGTCTCCTCTCTTCGCCCATCAGCTCAGATTCTTCTCTCCTGTCCTGAAGAACATGGCAGCGAAGACCTTTGGGGTCTGGAGGTTTTTTCCAGTACTCAAATAAATCCCCAAGGGTCCAACTGGCACACGCAGCCCGATCCATCACAGGTCTTTTTTTCTAAAATAAAAGCACAGCCCCTTGGCGGATGTGAATTATTAAAAAGTGCACTTTGCACTTTGCTCTGTAAATGGTCTGCAGCTATGTGTGTGATGCATGTGCAACTTGCTTGAAATGTGGAACCCAAAGAGGGCAAATGCGTGACAAAGTTTTTCCTCCAGCATCTCATTTTAGCACAGGTGCAGCTAGACACCTGTTGTTTTTCTTTTTTTTTTTTCTAGCTCTCTCATGATGAAATCATACCACATAGAATAATGAAAAACATCAATCGGCCCTGACTCCTTGGAGGACATGGGATTTTAAATGTGCTGCCGCAGTGATGGACACTGGCCATTGTTTTGAAAATAACCCAGCTAGCATTTCAATCAGGGTAAGGTGTAAAAGGATGACAGAATGTGGCGTCAAAGTACTTTTAGCAATGCATCATTGTGGTTTGGTAGAAGTTGACAAAACAAAGCCTCTGTACAAGTTAAATCACATATCATGCTCTGATCTGATCTTGGCAACAGATCATGGTCATAGTGAGAGGGAAAATGTGTGTGACTGTGATGTAACTTTTGTGTGTGTGTGTGTGTGTGTGCATTCCAGGAAATTGTATACTAGTATTTTTCATTTTCATGATTTCATTTCTCTTGCCCCGGCATCATGTGACGCTCTTATTTCTGCGGTGTCCAGTCAGACTGTGATGTGGCCCGGTGAGTTCTGTGTGTGGGGGGTGAAGGCCACCCATCGCGATGACTTAGATCTCAAAACTGTTTACAGCCGAGCTGAGCTGAGCTGCCCTATATCACTGCCCAAGTAGCTGTCAGCTCTTTTACTCATCTCTGTTTGCTGTGACCTGAGAGTCACCCAGGTGAGCGTAGCTGTGAGTCAGGTGGAATTTGGTTTTATGCAGTGATGTTTTTGGGCGGGTGGGTGGTGGTTTGGGCGGGTGGGTGGTGGGGCGTTCACCCCGGAACCGAAAAAACAAAGAAACAAAGAAACAGCTCAACAACTTAATACCCATTAGGCTGAAGACCCTCCTGCACTTCATCTCCCAAACATCCTTCCTCTGCTCCTTTATGTTCTAAGCCCGACTCGTATATCTACTCCTCTTGTTCCCTTATCTCACATCCAGCCCCGTCGTCTACTCGCTTTCCCATTTTTTTTTTTTTTTTAACTCCCATCTCCTCCTCTCTCCTCCTGCCACGGAGGGAAACAAAATGCTGTTGCTATGGAAACTGCTCACAGAGAGGAGAGAGGCAGCTTATGAGACTCCTAGTGTAGAGACAGAAGCCTATATATGGCCATTTCCTGTCTGAGGGGCCGGGAGGTGGGGTTCAGCCTTCTATGAACATTTTGTCTCTCTTTTCCTGTGTGAGAAAACTACGAGACAGACGGAGTGATGGAGAAAGAGAGAGAGAGAGAGAGACGGAGAAAGGGAGGCGATGGGAAGAGAGACGTACGGAGTCTGGTGCGGTTGATATCGATGATCAGATTTGGCAGGAGCTGTCTTGTTATTGTTACACCATCCAGCTTTCTCCCTGTTGCACAACAGGACTTGCACTATTCCTAGCCCCAGATCTCCTCACTTTTGCTCTGAGCTATGACTCACACCAGCGATTTAAAAAAAAAAACAAAAAAACAACAAAAAACAAAAAAACAAAAACAAAAAAAAAACAACAAAAAAAAAACACTATGAAAAACCTTGTACAGCCTGGCAGGAGCCACTGCTCTTCAAACCCACAAGGGCAACACTCAGGGACTGAATACTGATCAGGGCATGAATAGGAATTAAACAGGATGTCAACGAGACCATAAACGTGGAGTATCATCTCAGAAGCAGATGTGCGGCAGGAGAAATAATGATTTATTCCGCAGTTGAAAAAAAAAAAAACGGAAGTCTGTCAACTGTAGAACTCAGCATTAAAAATGCCCAACGCATTTACATAACCAACTTAAGAGTAATGCTAGCCTTGTCCTCAATGCCCCTTTTAGAGTCGGATTACGCCACACATCCTAAAGCCGTCTTTCTCTCTGTCCCTTAAGCTGGGAGGGGGGAGACAAACCTCGTCTCCGGCAGCATTTCTTGTCACTTTTGCTGTCATGCAGTTTCCAGCAAAAGCCGGATTTATTGGTGTTTGCTTTACTGGAGAAAAAAAAAATCTAATAAGATTTGATAGAAATAATGTACTTTGTTTTGTCCCGAGTTCCCGCTCTATCTCTCATAAGAACACAGGGTACAGGAGATAATATTTCTTGGCTCTTATTTTGGTGTCTAGACAGACAGGAAGCATAATCCATTTCAACGCTTATCTGAGGAGATCAACACTGTTTGGGGGATTCTGTCTTTCTGGTCTGGCCAGTTGGACGCAGGAAAGTTTTCTTTTTTCTGATGGACTGCAGTGCTGGTGAAATCAAAGGAACGTGATTAAATGCTCCAGGGAAAATTAGAAAACCGGGAGGGAGACTTGGCCTTCCTCATCATAAAAAAAAAAAAAACAACAAAAAAACAACCCCAAAAAAACCCAAAAAACCCTAAAAACAATCCATAACAGAAGCAGTGGGACAGGGGAGCTGAATGGACCTCTGTTACTAGTGTTTCTGTTGTAATATCTGCTCTGCTCTGCTGAATACTAAGGTGAGTTTAAAAAAGGAGAACCCCTGATGAACGTGTATGTAAAGACAGTCATCATCATCACCATCATCATCGTAATTATCCACCATCTACCGAAAACTATCTCTGTGTATTGTTTTTGTAAGTGATGAACATGATGAACAACTATTAATCAACAAAAATGAAGAGCATGAGAATAAAAACAAAAAAACACACAAAATGAAAATGAAATGACAATGAATTTAATGACATCAACAAATAGAAATTAATACATTCAACAAAGAAAAAATACAAACAGAAACAAATGAGCCATGAAGAGCTGGCAGCCTCACATCAGAAAACCACAATCTGTAGATAATGGACACGCAGAGGATCAAATATAATTTCCCACTGACAATTTTTCATATTTACATATCTTTCATGTATATAAATAGCTGTGCAAAAAAAAACCCTGAAGCCCTCTGCAAAAGTTTATGTTATTGATTTTTGGATTTCATAAAGATGTGTAAATATGAGCCAGGTTGGAATCATTTATGAACGATTTTAAGGATTCAAATGTTCAAGAACCAAAGTTTCAGCTTTCCTTGTGTGCTGCAGCCAGTCTTTCTGGCAGTCACATGAACAAAATTGAACAAGCCATCTACTGACATCAACACAACATGAAATAAGAAATATAATACACACAAATAACAAATACAGTCTTTAGTAACAACACATTCACATGGATGAGATGGGACGATAATTAACAAGTTCATAATACACATTTTCTTCTTCAGTCTGCTCTCTTTCTCTCTCTCTCACGCACACACACACACACACACACACATGCAGACATTAAATTATG